>LVTN01000063.1:525915-547219 GCA_001649415.1 Musa itinerans | reverse complement strand
ACAGATTGGTGTGTTATATACCCATCCATATGATGGATGCAGTTGGTCTCATAGTTGCTCGTGTGGGGACACTAGGGATACAGTATAGGTGCTCATTGGAGAATGAGTTCATTAATTGATCCGCTTATGGAATGCTAGATGGTTGATGATGCTTTATTGTCAAACAGCAATTCCGTAGTCCTAGTGGTGTATCTGGCCCTTAGACTTGAGACACCAAAGATGTCCTGTATAAGTGCTTCATTTTTTGATACTGGACTTATAGGTTTGGATGTCCTAAATCTAGCATAACTGATCCTCGGGAGTAACAGTCAACCTTATGAGGGCTATTGAGTATCGATAGAGGATCATCCACTCTTGATGTCATATGAGGAATATCTCATGTGTTTTTGCTCAGACAAATCCCTGGCTTGGGTCATTCAGATTGAGAGAGAAAGAGTTCTCCAAAAGAATCTGATTAGAGCGATACTCGAGTAGAAACTATATGAGTTTGACAGCACTATGCCCGGTATATAGTCTTTGGGATATTAGATGGATGAGGGATTATAAGTACACGGTAATTGAGGATAGACATGTCCAATGGATTGGATTCTCTTGTATCGTCTGGGGACTACGGCGTAGTGGCCTAGTACGTCCGCAGTCGATGAGTCGAGTGAATTATTATGGAGATAATAATTCACTGAGCTAGAAGAAGTTCTAATAGGTATAACTTACGGCCAACTCGATATTGGGCCTAGAGGGTCACACACATATGGTAGGCATTACGATGAGTAGAGGTTCGGATATGAGATATCCACTGGAGCCCCTATCTTATTGGATATCCAATAAGTCTATGAATTATTAGATCATATGGATGAGATCCAATAAGTACTCATAAGAGATTATTGAGTAGAGATCCACTAATCTAAGAGGCTTTGGTGGTTGAATGAAGATCCAATACCCAATAGGGTGAGATCTATTAGGGTTAAGTTGATAGGGGACCTCTATAAATAGGAAGGAATAAGTGGTTGATAGGTTAGAGCCTTTTGCTTGCCTCTTATATTCTCCTCCCCCTCTCCACCTTAGAGCTAACCTGGAGTTTTGAGGAGCATTATCGTAGCCCTGCTGTATGGATCATCGCTAGAGAAGAAGGTGCTTGACCTCCTTCACCCTCTCCTATAGATCTATAGGGATTCAAGGATATACGATCTCCCTAGGTAACACAATTTATCTCACACGTGGTTTTCTATTTCGTAAAATTTTACGCACCAATCTTCGCACAACGACGAACATATATTTGGAATTAAGGATTTTGTTTTCTATTCTTTCTCTGCACATGTGATGTCGCCTCTAAGATTTTCCAACACATCTATTATATGGACGAGTATACAACACACCAATCTGTCCAATTATTTCGATGTCCCTCTTGAGTAACTTATGATCAGGATTATTTAGGATTTGTGTTTAAAGGCGAATCGGTCTCATTATCGTGATCTCATCACGATTCGATTCTCATTGCACAAATCCAAGGACTTCACTATATATATATATGTAGCAAGCAATATAAAGTGATAAATGCCAAAATATAATAAGTAAAAAGACTGTGTGTAAAGTCACACGTGCCATCACTCACGTGATTGGCTTGCAGGACACATATGACTAGCATTCTCCTCCCCTTCTCTTCCTCAAATTGTAGGCTTAGAGTCTTGAGGAGCATCGTCGTAACCCTACTATGTGGATCACCATTAGAGAGGAGGGCGCTTGACTTCCTTCATCCTCTCATAAAGATCTGCAAGGATTCAATGATATATGATCTCCCTAAGTAACACAATCTTTCTTATACACAATTTTAAGTTTTACGATTTTTGCACACAAATCTTCGCATGACGATGAACTTATCTTTTGGAAAATTAAGGATTTTATTTTTAATGTTCTTCCGCTGCATATGTGATATCGCCCCCAGATTTTCCAACAGTTTGGAAGGAGTTCCCATAACTAGAGACACCATTGGACATAACGATCTACAAGGAGGGCAGATGTTAGTTCAGAGCTGTTCAAGCGACGATCAATGCTACACCGGAGCACAACATTGGCTTGTATGTGATCTACAAAAAGGAAGGGTTGTATAAGGATATGGTCCGAGTGCCATTTGAGAAGACAAATCTGGTATTTATCGAGGACAGGATGGGCAAAACAATCATTAAAGGCTCCCTCAATGTCGACACAATCGACGTCTCTACCTACAACATGGCTACTATCGATGAGTACAGACTTAACTTTCCTCAGAGTCATCACTTATAGTTTCCTTTTTGTAATCAATAAGAATTCACCATGAATCCTCAGTCCAATCTTGACCTGGTCATGGTCCAAGACCTGACCATTGCCAACCCCATCGGGTCGAACAAGCACTAGGTTGTGGCCTTCCGTTGCGATAGCGACCTCTTAGTGCTCGAGTTGATGGAGTTTCTTGTGTTGAATATCAGATTTTGATGATGAAATCAATTGATGAGTTTGTGATCTAATCTGCGTTTTGAGTGATGTAGGACTAGCTTCAATCAAGGAGAGGTAAATTGATTGAAGCAGAAGGAATCGAACGTTGGGCTAGAGTTGAACATATCAGGAGATTGGATATCGGGCTATAGGATTAATCGACGTGCTTGTAAAAGGACTTCGTGCCATAAGTCCGGGCATTAGGCCGAACGATTGGATATTCTGCCAAGGAGATCGGAAGTTGCGGGAGTCAATATGCCGATTGGGCAATATGTCGAAGAGGACGATGCACCGAAGGATCGGACGAAGCGTTGGAAGAACCAATGACATACCGGACAACATATGATTTGTGCTTTGTAATAATTTGTCTAGATCAAGTTAGTTTAAGTCTAATTGAGTTAATATTGGGGTAAAACAATGGCAACTCAATTAGGGGCAATTGGGCTTGAATCAGGGCTGAATTGGGTCTATTATTTGGCCCATTTAGTGTCCTGTAGCAGGATTTGGTGGTGGTACCACCCATACTAGGCGGTGGTACTGCTCAGAGTCAGTCTCCCAGATTATGTCAAATGATGGTATTGCCAGACTATGTGATGGTACTGCCTAGTGTTAGTGTGTCAGGTGGTAGTACCACTAGACTAGGCGGTGGTACCACTAGTAGCCCAAAATCCCGGAGATTCAAATTTTTGGCTCTAAATTTGAATCCATTTAGGGCCTATAAAAACCTCACTCATATATGCTCGGTTAACACAAGAACTGAGTGCAAAAAAGAAAGAAAACATTATTGTAATATTGTGAGAACTCCTCTCAAGCTCTAAGTGTTGGGTGAAGTTTAAGAGAGGGGTGAGTGGTTGTAAAGGTTATTTCCTAAACCCATAAAAATGAGAAAAAAGTATGTAAAAGGGTAGTTGATCTTCGCACGTTGAAAGAAAATCGATAGTGGAAGTCGGTGGCCTCGAGTGAAGAGGAATCAGGAGTGGATGTAAGTCACGATGATCGAACTATTATAAAATTGGTGTGCCTCCCTTTCTTTGCTTGTTTACTTATTTTGCAACTACTTTACCTGCTCACTGCTACTCTTGCAAATGTTTTAAGTTTAAACATCTTTCTGATACGATTTAATCGAATGAAGTTTTTAAATCGACGTGATTTTACGAAAGCACTAATTCACGCCCCCCCTCTGAGTGCCAACTTGATCTTAACAGTTGGTATCAGAGCTAGTTTCTCTCTGTTTGGTTTAATACCCAAAAGAGATGACTTTTTTTGGCTTTCAAGAGGGTTACTTTATCATTTGTCCTCCTATGTTTAATGGGACGGACTACATATATTGAAAAACTTGAATGAGAGTTTTTTTGCTTTCTATGAATTTTGATTTATAGAACATTGTTGAAAGCGATTTTGAAAAGTCTTACAAACTAATGAACGAATGAAATGATTTGGAGAAGAAGACTTTTTCTTTGAATGCTAAAGTGATGAATGCTTTGTTTTTTGCTTTAGATAAAAATGAGTTTAATCATATTTTGATTTGTGAAACTGTATATGATATTTGACACATACTCGAAATCACACATGAAGGCACAAGTATGGTTAAAGAATAAAAAATTAATCTTTTGATACATAGTTTTGAATTGTTTCAAATGGAACCAAGCGAAACCATTGGAGACATATACATATATTTTACGAATGTCGTCAATGATTTGAAAGCACTTAGTAAAAGTTTTTCTAATTTTGAACTTGTTAACAAAATACTAATATCCCTTTCAAAATGTTATGATCCGAAAGTGAAGGCAATACAAGAGATAAAGGACTTGAATATTTCTTTCTTGAAGAACTTATCGGGTCTTTAATGACTTATGAAATGACTTGTATTGAAAATGATGAACTTGAGAACAACCTTCCAAAGAATATGAAGGATTTGACACTTAGAACAAATGAAGACCACTTGAGCAAAAGCTCAAGTGATGATGACTTTGAACTCTTAACAATAAAGCTTAAAAAGTTCTTAAAACAAGAATCAAAGAATAAAAATGAACTTAAAAAGAAGAAGCTACCAAAGAAGAAGAAAGCATTCAATGTGACTGAGGACAAAACGAATGCATCCGAAGATGAGAAGCAAAACAACAAAGACAAAGTGGTGAACTATGCCTTGGTGGCTTTTGACAACAAGGTAAGTGACTCAATCAAAACCCCTTTATTTTACTATGAAATTACTTGATACATTTCATGAGTTATTTTTAAATTAGTTAGTAAGAAATTTAAAAAATATAAAAATAATTATTTTTCTCTTTCTAATGATTTAAAAAAAAAAATGAGCATAACAATTGCATGTTAACTCCTTACACTAAATGCAATGAGTTAGATTCACTAAAGAAGGAAAATATATTACTACAATAAACAATAATAAAAGAAAAATCATTGGAATTGAAACGATTATTAGCAAATCGAATCTTTTGTTTGAAGATGCTATGTTAGTTGATATAACTCATTAAGTATTTATGAAATAAGTGATATAAATTTGAATCTAATGCTTGCATGCCAAATAAAAATAATTCTATGAATGCTTAAATGTTTATCTTGACAATTTTCATGATGAAGCTTGTTTTTCGAGTTTAAACGATAATGTATGGTTTTGGCTTAGAAAACATTGGAATGTTTGTATGAAATCAATCACATAGAGGAATACATTATTTTTTCTTGAAAATGACTCTATCCCTAAAAACTTATTAATAAGAAATTGATAAATTTATTTATGTCATTTTGAATCTCTTAAAAGTGATTTTGATAATTTGACGATTTGAATTTGAATGAGTTTTATCTATATCATGATCTTGAATTCTCATAATTATAACTTGAGATTTTCTTTTATGAATCAAGATCTCTTACTCTTTATTTTCATATGATTCTTAGATTTTATTTAAGAGGAGATTTTTTATATGAATCATGTTTTTTCTCTTGATTTCTCAAAATTCATGACTTAAAATTTCCTTTGAAGATTGCCTAGTATTTGATCTCCTATGTTTCTTTTTGTTATTTACAAAAGAAGATATTTCTCAAAATGAATCATATCTCTTGGTATTCAAATAATCATTGTTATTATATCTTTCATGTTATGATTTATTTATGATACTTGTATTCATAAAGTGTATATCTCATCACATTTGATTTAAATTTATCTTTGTTATAATGTAAAAAATGATGTAAAGGGAAAAGAATTACAAAATTATATTCTTCCATTCTTTTTGACAATAACAAAAGGGGAGAAAGTAGTGCTAGCTTACACATTCAAGGAGAAAAACTTGTTAGCTTGCACATTTTAAGGAGAAAAACTTGTTAGCTTGCACATTTCAAGGGGAAGAATTTGCTATCTTGCACATCTTAAGAGAAGCAAAAGTGCAAACTTACACGTCTCAAGAAGCAAAATTTATAAATTTGCACAACTCAAAATTGTTGCTAGCTTGTATGTTATAAAACTTGCATATCTCAAAAACTTGTTAGATGCATTTCTCCTTTTTGTTGATGACAAAGGGAGAGAAGATATGATGATGAGTTAAATCATTAATGGTAGGATGTACTTTTATATTTTAAAACATTGCATGATTTTCTTAATTCAAAGTTTCTATTAATATGGCATATTGATAGGGGGAATTTAGTTTAAACTTCGTCATCAATTGATTGTCATCATAAAAAAGGGGGAGATTATTGAATCTTGGATTTTGATGATGAAATCAATTAATGAGTTTATGATCTAATCTACGTTTTGAGTGATGCAAAACTAGCTTCAATCAAGGAGAGGCAAATTGATTGAAGCAGGAGGAATCAGATGTTGGGCTGGAGTTGAACATGTCAGGAGATTAGATGTCGAGCTGGATGATCGGTCGATGTGCCAACAAACGGACTTCGTGTCATAAGTTCGGGCATCGGGCTGAAGGATCAGACATTGCACCAAGGAGATCGGAAGTTGTGGGAGTCAAGATGTCGATTGGGTAATACGCCGAAGAGGACGATGTGCCGAAGGATCAGACGAAATATTGGAAGAACCAATGACATGCCGAACAACATATGATTTGTGCTTTGTAATAATTTGTTTATATTTAGTTAGTTTAGGTCTAATTGAGTTAGTATTGGGGTGAAATAATACCAACTCAATTAGGGGCCAATTAGGCTTATTGTTTGGCCCACTTAGTGTCCTGTAGAAGGGTCTCGCGGTGGTATCGCCCAGACACAATCTCCCAGACTGTGTCAGGCGGTGGTACTGCCCAGTGTTAGTGTGTCAAGTGGTAGTACTACCAGATTAGGTGGTGGTACTGCCCAGTCTTAGAATTGACAAGCGGTAGTATCGCCAGTACCCCGAAATCTCGAGGATTCAATTTTTTAGGTCCAAATTTGAATCTATTTAGGGCTTATAAAAACCTCACTCATCCCTGCTTAATTAACATAAGAATTGAGAACAAAAAAGAAAGAAAATGCTATTGTAATATTGTGAGAACTCCTCTCAAACTCGAAGTGTTGGGTGAAGTTTAAGAGAAGGGTGAGTGGTTGTAAATGTTATTTTTTAAACTTGTGAAAAAGAGAAAAAGGGGTGTAAAAGGGTAGTTGATCTTCGCTCGTTGAAAGAGGATCGGTAGTGGAAGCCGGTGGCCTCGAGTGAAGAGGAATCGAGAGTGGATATAGGTCACGATGATCGAACCACTATAAAATTGGTGTGCCTCTCTTTCTCTGCTTGTTTACTTTTTTTGCAACTGCTTTACTTGCTCATTACTACTATTGCAAATGTTTTAAGTTTAAATATCTTTCTGATACGATTTCATCGAATAAAATTTTCCAATCGATGTGATTTTACGAAAACACTAATTCACCCCCCCTCTTAGTGCCAACTTGATCCTAACACCTCGACCGTCGGAACAACCCTCTGTACCCACTCCCTCCGCCAATTCTACAAGTCGTATTGCATCTCCGGCACCGTCGACTTCATCTTCGGTAACTCCACGACCGTGTTCCGCGATTGCCTTATCTTCGTTCTCTCCCGCCAACTCAACCTCGAGCACGACGAGTCCAACATCGTCACCATGAATGGTTGCATCAAACCCGCCTAGAAGCCCATCTTTGTGTTCAACCACTACACTTTCAATGGGAGAGATGAGTACCTCGTGCTCTACCACTCAAAGCTCGCAGTCCATCACGCGTACCTCGAGAGGCCATCGAAAGAGTACTTGAGGATGGTGTTCATCGATTGTAATTTGACGGAGATCATGAGGTTGAAAGGCTAGTTGTCATGGACCAATAACTTCACGCTAGTGCAAAAGAAGAGGGGAGGAGAAAATCAGTTACAGTCAAAGACAGCTAGAATCTCTATTGGAACGCCACTAGTTTGTTGTTCACAATGTAACTTGAAAGTGGTTTCTATTAAAGCCATCGTGCTACCAATGAAAAATTTATATAAAATTAATAATTTTAAAAAATAAAAATATTTTTTATCTTATCTTTTTTTTTACTTCAATGGAAAGTAACTTCTCACTCACAGCATACTTAATATAGATCATAATATTATTATTTTTAAATATAAAAATTGGGATACTAATCATAATGAACCGACTGGTAATATCTAATTACTACGTTAGAGAAAGGACGGTTACTGGCATTTCAAACCGAAAGGCCGCTCTCTTTCTCGGCGAGAAATGCTCGACCCGCACACCGCCGCGTGGGTGGCGGAGTTCGTCCTCCGTCAGCCGGTCGATGGCTGGCTCGCCCACGAGATCTTCTGCCTTCTCCCCCTCGCCTCCCCTCTCCCGCTCCGCCTCCGCCGCACCATCCTCCTCCGCCGCCTCGCCTCAGACCTCACCCCCCGCTCCCCTTCCCTCAGAACCCTCCACTCTCTCGACCTCCTCCTTGACGACTACCCAGCCACTTCTTCATCCGAGTCCATAGCCGCAGCCTACCGCGCCGTCGCCCTCCATTGCGTCATCGACGCCCTCTCGGTCTCCGAGGACAACGGCTCCTTCAGGGCCTTCGTCGATGGCTTGTGCTCCAGGGTGGCCTACCTCGAGCGGTTGGGGCCAGCCATCTTGGCGGCCCAGCCGCTGAGGGAGTTGAGGATGGAGATTGAGCCCGCAGCCGGGAGTGGCCTCGTTAGGGCTTCGTTGTTGAAGAGGGACAGGGACACGAGGCAAGAAGCATTGGACGCGATTACGGTTTATTTGAAGTCCGCCACGGAGAAGTTAGGGCCACCGTTTCTTGAGCTCACCGCAGATATTGTTGTTAGGAACGGGATTGAGTTGGGAGGGCCCTCTGGCGAAGCTTTTACCGAAATGGGTGAGAAGGATGAGGATTCAGGAATCAAGAGTGGAGTCGGAGAGAGAACTTTTGGTTTATCTGATGCCGTCCTTGACCATGGCGTCAAGGAAGAGGTGATTCTCTTGGAGACGGATAGAGAAATATCATCCACCGCTGTTGATCATGGCGTCAATTTAGAGGTGGTTTTCTTTGAAAAAAATCAACAAATATCATCTTTATCACGTGATACCTGTAAGTTCTCCCTGATCATGATCCCATTGAAGATTTTGTAGAATTTCTGTATACTTTCTTGTTATAGGTTCTTCTGGGCATTATTTAGTCAAAGATTCTGTACGACCTTTGTATTCTTTCTTATCTGAGTAGTGAATATATTGGCAATCCTAGTTGTTCAACTCCCTGATATCTTGAATTATTTGAGTACCTTGATTTGACTTGAAAGCTTCTTAATTTTTGTGACACAGAGGTTGAAAAGGTGGCTAATACCCTTAAATCAAGTTGCACGGATCTTCACCAGGTGGTGGTTGACCCTCTTCAGGATGCAATAATGCAAGCAGATGAGATTTTAAAAAGTAGATTGGTCAAGATGACAAATGGTATGGAACAACAAGAGGTTCAACATCAGTTTGGTGTGAGAAAACTTGTTTCCGCTGTTGAAAAGGGTGCCAAGGAAAATAGTGCAGATGAAACTATGGAACAAAGCAGGAAAAATGATTCTCCTGATGTGGATGGCACCACAGAGCAAAGTAGGAAAAATGCTCTTCATTTGAATAGAGAGTCATCTGTTGAAATGGAGTTTGTAATACAGAAGTACAAACAGAGTACAAATGGAGTCATCTGTTTGTACAAACAAAGGACAAACAGATACAGAAGTACATGCAGGGATCAATAGGACTGGAATTTGTAATACTCACTGGGTGCCAAAATGGAGTTTGTGTTAGAACCCTTGCAGATTTTAAACTTGGGGTTGATCTCTTTAAGGGATCAGCCTCCTTGGAACTCTATAGGGGTTCCTCCCTCCAAGTTGCTGCTCAAAGGCTGCAGAAAAGATTCATCTATTGCTTAGCAAAAGAGGAGGAATACATAGCTATTTATAGGGCTTCTAAGCCTCAACTCCTAATATGACTCCTACTCAAGACTCCTACTTCTAACCAACTCCTAATAGGACTCCTACTCAAGACTCATACTTCTAACCAACTCCTAATAGGACTCCTACTCAAGACTCTTACTTCTAACCAACTCCTAATAAGACTCCTACTCAAGACTCTTACTTCTAACCAACTCCTAATAAGACTCCTACTCAAGACTCTTACTTCTAACCAACTCCTAATAAGACTCCTACTCAAGACTCTTACTTCTAACCAACTCCTAATAGGACTCCTACTCAAGACTCTTACTTCTAACCAACTCCTAATAGGACTCCTACTCAAGACGTTTACTTCTAACCAACTCCTAATAAAACTCTTACTCAAGACTCTTACTTCTAACCAACTCCTAATAGGACTCCTACTCAAGACGTTTACTTCTAACCAACTCCTAATAAAACTCTTACTCAAGACTCTTACTTCTAACCAACTCCTAATAGGACTCCTACTCAAGACGTTTACTTCTAACCAACTCCTAATAAAACTCTTACTCAAGACTCTTACTTCTAACCAACTCCTAATAGGACTCCTACTCAAGACGTTTACTTCTAACCAACTCCTAATAAAACTCTTACTCAAGACTCTTACTTCTAACCAACTCCTAATAGGACTCCTACTCAAGACGTTTACTTCTAACCAACTCCTAATAAAACTCTTACTCAAGACTCTTACTTCTAACCAACTCCTAATAGGACTCCTACTCAAGACGTTTACTTCTAACCAACTCCTAATAAAACTCTTACTCAAGACTCTTACTTCTAACCAACTCCTAATAGGACTCCTACTCAAGACGTTTACTTCTAACCAACTCCTAATAAAACTCTTACTCAAGACTCTTACTTCTAACCAACTCCTAATAGGACTCCTACTCAAGACGTTTACTTCTAACCAACTCCTAATAAAACTCTTACTCAAGACTCTTACTTCTAACCAACTCCTAATAGGACTCCTACTCAAGACGTTTACTTCTAACCAACTCCTAATAAAACTCTTACTCAAGACTCTTACTTCTAACCAACTCCTAATAGGACTCCTACTCAAGACGTTTACTTCTAACCAACTCCTAATAAAACTCTTACTCAAGACTCTTACTTCTAACCAACTCCTAATAGGACTCCTACTCAAGACGTTTACTTCTAACCAACTCCTAATAAAACTCTTACTCAAGACTCTTACTTCTAACCAACTCCTAATAGGACTCCTACTCAAGACGTTTACTTCTAACCAACTCCTAATAAAACTCTTACTCAAGACTCTTACTTCTAACCAACTCCTAATAGGACTCCTACTCAAGACGTTTACTTCTAACCAACTCCTAATAAAACTCTTACTCAAGACTCTTACTTCTAACCAACTCCTAATAGGACTCCTACTCAAGACGTTTACTTCTAACCAACTCCTAATAAAACTCTTACTCAAGACTCTTACTTCTAACCAACTCCTAATAGGACTCCTACTCAAGACGTTTACTTCTAACCAACTCCTAATAAAACTCTTACTCAAGACTCTTACTTCTAACCAACTCCTAATAGGACTCCTACTCAAGACGTTTACTTCTAACCAACTCCTAATAAAACTCTTACTCAAGACTCTTACTTCTAACCAACTCCTAATAGGACTCCTACTCAAGACGTTTACTTCAGCAGCAGTAAGGTAGGAAACCAGAACCTGTTGCAATTCACGGGGAGATCAAAGGATGATCCGTAGTGGTGGAGATGACGACAGAATTTGGCGATAATCTTTTAAGCAATTGTGGAAATTACTTTGGGTGGCTGTGGAGGGCTGATGGATGGCTGTGGAAGGGCAGCGAGATGCCAAGAACGCTGCTCTGATACCAGGTGTTAGAACCCTTGCAGATTCTAAACTTGGGGTTGATCTCTTTAGGGGATCGGCCTCCTTGGAACTCTATAGGGGTTCCTCCCTCCAAGTTGCTGCTCAAAGGCTGCAGAAAAGATTCATCTATTGCTTATCAAAAGAGGATGAATACATGTCTATTTATAGGGTTTCTAAACCTTAACTCCTAATATGACTCATACTCAATTAAGACTCCTAATTCTTCTCTAAGAAATAACCTCCAAACCCTAGTCGGCCTCTTCACCTTTTTAATAGGGGTCGGCTTAGGTAGGTTTTACATGAATGTCCCTCTCAATTAGGACTCTCCTAGCTAGAGTCCTAACAGTTTGATGAACTGGAATCCGACTGCTCATACTTATGAGGTAATTTAATTTTTTATTTTCAATACAATCCATGTTGATCTTTCTCCTGAGATATGATGACATAGGTAACTTAGTTTGATCAAAGAAGTTTGCTATTTATTTCATCATCAATAATCCTTCAAATCTTTTTCTTCCTTCGGCTTTCTTGTGTTCAATAGTTATTTTTTCCTTTCTCTTCGTTTTCAATTTAATTTGAGATTGAAAATCATACTTTGTTTCAAAATGACTGAAAATAATTGTTAGTGCAACATGCAATTAGACTATTAGAGTTAGGTTAAGTCCATTTATAGTTAATTGTTGACAGTTTGTTTGCTGCTTTAGATTGTTTAAATGATACGGATTCAAGATTATTTTGTGCTTGTTTCAGTCTTTCATGTTTCTTAAAACAAGTAACAAAATATTAGTTTTTGGTTTTGGTTTTGGTTTTGAGGGGGGGTAGACAGAGTTGCATGAATCAGAACCCTCTTCGTGAGTCTTTCCTCTCTTGTTTTTTCTTTCTGAAATTTTTGGAACCAGAACTTTCTTGCAATTCCTTCTATGAACATGCAAAAAGAAATCAGATACAATGAAGATTTTAGATGTTATGAGCAGGTTCTCAAAAGCTTCAGCGAAAAGGCAGTATCATATTAAGCTCCATTTCTGGATTTGTTTTCTGAGACATGAACAGAACAATATTGACATTAAGGAGCTGTTATTCTTGATTGCTTTTAGCCGTGCTAGATTTGTCAACTTTATTTGAAAAAGAAACTTATTTGGTCTAAATGGTGCAACTGTTATATTTGATTATTTGTTGGTTTGTCACATAATATTTATCTGAAAGAACCGTAAGCTGTGACAATATTTCTGCATAGTTAGGTTATATCACAAACAAAAAGAATATCAAGTCAATGATCATATAGAAATTTGAAGGATATCTATGTTTGTGCATGTTTTACCACTGCATACTGTTGTTAGTAGATTTGTTATGTGAATAAACAACATGAGCTCTGAGTCAACATTACCTTTTCATGTCTGTATTTGGAAAATATGATCATTTGTTTGAATAGGATTAGATACATGAAAAAAGCAAGTCTGAAGATTTCTTGCTAACATCTTCAAAGCAATGTTTATTTGCGTCATAGGGCATATTCCCTTAGTTGACAGTGACTGATGTAGAATAATATGAGATGTTTAGTATATAGAATGGAATACATAATCAATTGTAACAAGGATAGAATCAATTGAAGTTAGAGGTGTTGATAGGGCGGAGATAGGTTAGAATGGACATAGGATGAGAACTGTAAAGGGGGGGATTGTAGACCTCCTTTTGGTAAAGGGTAATGGATGTTGATAGCACCAAACTGTCATGGATAAAACTGTAAATGGGATGTTTGATGTAATGTTCATGTATGTCCGTATCTTTCGGTTTTGTTAATGCTTTGCACAGCATGTAAAAGACTGATAGTAGGCTTAGCAACCTCATTTTCTTTGGTTTTGGTGGTCGTCTTAGGCTTGCAAACAAAAGTTGTATCATGTGGGCACTTGTGGGGATTTCGGTCTGTAGTGGACCATTTTGGATCCTTTGTTGTGCAATCGTTTAGTGCTTATAAAATTTGTTTATAATTTGCATTGACTATGAAGTGTTTGCTAAAATGATTGCTTGTGGATCCCGAGTGAAACACTTTCTCTAACATATTTTCTCTTTTGTAGGTCCTAAGGGATCATAGAAGGTTTCGGGAAGGTTGACTTTTGCGGACAAATACGCAAGGGTACCGTACGACTTAGGCAAAACCAACTGAGTGCATGACATTGTGTTTGAATCAGTGTTACACAATCTTGAGTTACTATTATAAGTGAAATGTTATCTTGGACCTATAATGCCTTTTGCTTCTATTTACACATAGTTCTATGCAACACATGTCACCATCTAGATCACACGGGAAAGGGCAAAGTTCACGTGGTTCTATCTTAGATGGATGATTCCAAGGTCTAAGGGAGCAAGTGATATGGGGGAGTTAATGGTACCATATAACTAAAAATGACATGTGGACTAAACAACAAGCTTGACACATCATCACCTTGGTCAGAAGCGCTTAACTATATTTGTTACATGTTAACTTACTTGAAGTACAATCATCTGCAAAATCTCAACAGAATCACAACTGGATGCGGGTAACCTCCCATGATAGTGCATCCCTTTTTTCTAATTTTTGGTTCATTCTATTGAAATGCCTACCTCAGATTATTTTTCATGATTTTTTACTTAGCATCGGAGAAGGATCTTACCAAACACATTTTTGCTGTTTGTGTATGTGCATGTGTGCGTGCGCGTGCCTATGTGGAAAACAGAGAGGAGATGCAACTTTTTAGCCAAGGAAATAAGTGGCATATGGTAATCTTCTAAAAATTGGTTTGTGGGTGTGTGTGGAAAACAGAGAAAAGTGGCATATGATAATCTTCTAAAAATTGGTTTGTGTGCTTGTGAGGAAAACAGAGATGAGATTTAATTCTTTAGCCAAAGAAATAAGTGGCATATGGTAATCTTCTAAAAATTGAATTTTTGTGATGTCTCATACGTGATAGTAGGTGCTTAAAGTAGTTTAATGTCTGGTTTTTCTTAAGATTTGAGTTGATATGATAATTATTTCTATTAGCTGCAGCAAATAAAATAAGTTGCATTATAGTATAATAGAGCAGATGATAATGTACATAGTGGTCAAAAGGAACATGAACTTGGGGAGTAACACAAAAAGCTGCCTTGGAGTGGTTTGATGTCAATTGAATGAGCTTGGATCTCTTTTTTATGGGTGATCCTTGAGACCATGCTTTTATTGGTGGGTAAGGGCCTAGATATATCTTTGGTAATATGTAATATAAGTCATGACAAGATTTTACATGCTCACTACTATAAATGAGACTCATTTATTTTCAAGTGCCGAATTCAAAATTTTAAATGTCCAAAAAGTTGACAGAGTGGTGTTTAACTTGTTATCTCATGTGGTTTTACTTTTTTGCCGTTATAACTTCTGGGAGTGGTAACTTCTTTTCTTTGCAGTGGGGGGAAGATTCAATTGAGTCCTCATCCCTAGTCCCAACAGAGAAAGTATGCTTACCTAGCCCAAAGAGAAGGAAGGTTTCTCCCTTGATAAAAATGGAAGAGAAGAAATTCGCAAGGAGAAGGAAAGTCAAAATATGGAGTTTACAAGAAGAAGATACTTTGAGAAAAGCTGTAGAGAAGTATGCACTTCCATGCCTTGATAAGCATCACTACACAAGACTCCGTGATTGATATGCAATACTGTTTTGTTAATCTAGTCCTAGCCTCATACTATCAGGGAGCACTGAACAAAGAATATTTATCCCTGTTCATGAAAATCTAGATTTACATAGTCAGTTTTAGATTATGTGTATATTACTTTTCTAATTGAAGCTGATGAACTACTCATACGGTTTCTCTTTTTCCTGTGAAAGGCATGGGAAGGGTAACTGGAAGATTATACTAAACTACTATTCTGATATCTTTGAATAGAGAACTCAGGTATCTATTCTTTCCATCAGGGCTTTTTGGTTCCCTTTTCTGATAGTGTGTTAATAGGTTATATATCAAACAGGTTGATTTGAAGGATAAATGGAGAAATATGACCAGACACTAGGTTCTGTTAATAGATGGAGGCTGTCAATATGTCATCAAGAATCGTGCAGGTAAATGCTTCTTCTGGTGAGCTTCTCTGTTATGTAGGACTAGATGTGGCACAACGTCATAATTTGTGTTTGCAGCTTCTGTTTACATGGAAACTTTCACGGAAACCTGTAATACTGGTAATGTTAATATTTATAAAATATTGCCATTTAAAGTATGCTCTTCTTTGGAGATGAATAAGGAATGGACTTTCTGTATTCACCATCTCCACTATGACAGTATCCTGCTGCTCTACCAACGAAGAGAAAATTGGACAAACATGACTTATTATTGCTCTTTGTTCTCATTATAAATTATTTGACACAGGAGTGCCTAATTTATTATAATCAGTTCGTGTGGATCTTGTTAATCCTATAATATTCTCTATAGTTCATAATGTTATTTTTAATTCAACTCATTGAAATATGACAACTCATGAGCATATTTTTTAGACAAAGTTAAAATTGTTTCAAGATATTTTTCTTTATGATCAAGGAATGCATTAAAGAGATTAGTTATGAGTTGTAAAATACTTAATTTCATAATTTCCGAAGGGTTGTTTCATGCACTGGAATTTATTTTGGTGTTTTAGGGTTAGGAAAGGATAGAAAGGGATTTAGGAACTGATGATGTTTTAGTGTTAGAAAGGGATTTAGGAACTAATGATATTGGTAGAAGCTCTCTTGGAGTTTTTTCTTAAACTTTGTATCTCTTGGATGTTTTTTTGAGTGGTGAGTCTTTTGTTTTTAGTTCTATATTCTTGTTTATTATTCTTGGGGTGGTGAACTTTTTGTATTCCTTTGTAATTTTAAAATTGGTGGTGAGCTATTTTTTGATTTTATTAAAGTATTATCGTGAGTTTGTTCCTTTTCTATCCGAAAAACTTATTTCAACAAATACAACTGTATTATCAGCTTTCTTTCAAAATCTATTATGCATTTCCCTGGTATCAGTTTGGTATCAGAGCTAAAGGTTAGAGATCATGATAAGGTAGAATAGAAAGGATGCCCAAAAATATGTTTATAATAATGATACACATCCTCATTCAAAGGAGTCGGGAAGATTTCGGGCATGACATGGAGTCAAAGACGAGTAGCAGAACAAATATAACCCAAGATTGGATATTTCAGAATTTGAAGGTAAAATCAATATTGATGATTTTATTGATTGGCTTAATACAATAGAAAAAATATTCGATTTTCATGAACCATCAAAACAAAAGAAGGTAAAGCTTGTGGCACTCAAACTCAAACGGAATGTATCTTTTTGGTGGGAAAACCTGAAGAAGCAAAGAGAATGTGAAGGGAAGAGTAAGATAGTGACATGAGAGAAAATGAAAGGAGAGTTGAAAATGAAATACTTATTTGACAACTATAGACAAGAGATATTTATTAAAATCCATGATTTCAAGCAAAAATATCTTAGTGTGAAGGAATATATAGAAGAGTTTGATAATCTTATGTTAAAAGGAGAGCTTGTGGAACCAGAAGAGCAAACAATTGCAAGATACTTACGAGGTCTGAAATATGAGATTGCTAAATTAGTTCAACTCTAACAATATTAGTCTTAAATAATGTGAGTAAGTTAGCTTTAAAAATTAAAAAGCAATAGAAGTTTGAAAAGAGTTCTCAGTATGGGTCAAAAGAAGGCTATACGAAAGGAGGAAATTCCAAGCCTAATCTCTCAAAAGTGCAAGACAAGGGTGAAGGATCTGTTGGCAACAAACAAACACCTAATTCTTCTACCCCAAGTGATCGAAAATACTTCAAATGTCATAGTTTTGGGCATATTGCTTCAGATTGTCCAAATAGGAGGATTGTTACTTTGGTTGAAGATCATAGTGATAGAGAAGAAGATGAAGCTAATGACGAACTAAAATATGATGATGATAAGGAAGAGGTTACTTTTGTTGATCATGGTTTGTCTATTGTATTACAACGTAACTTACAAGTGTCCTATGTGGCTGAGGATGAAAGTTGGGTGAGAAAGAACGTGTTTCACACCAAATGCACTTCTCATGATAAGGTATGCTTGGTGATTATTGATAGTGGCAACTTTGAGAATGTGGTATCTTTGGAAATGGTGTAGAAGTTGAAGTTGGACACAATCCCTCATCCACATCCTTACCAATTATGATGGATGCAAAAAGGAAATAACATTAAGGTAACTAAAATATGTTTAATTATGTTTTCTATTGGCAAGTATTATAAGTATCGTGTGATATTGCTTCTATAGATACTTATCATTTGCCGTTAGGTAGACCTTGGTATTATGATAGGAGGGTGTTGTATGATGGCTATAAACATATATATTCTTTTAAGGTGAATGGAAAAAAAATTATTTGAGCTCCATTATAATCTTTTAAAATTAGTGCACCAAAGAAGGAAGTTAATGTTTTTATATCCTATGGTGAATGCAAGGGTGAATTAGAAAGGGATATTCATGTTTTGGCTCTAGTAGTAGTAGAGGAGAATGAACAATACAAGGAGACATTAACAATCATGAAACCAATCCTAAAGGAGTTTTAAGATGTTGTACCGGAAGAGATTTCATATGGTCTTCCACTATTGAGAGACATCTAGCATCACGTTGATTTTATTTCAAGGGTTGTCCTACCTAACAAGGCAGCCTACAGAATGAGTCTCAAGGAGCATGAAGAACTTCAAAGGCAAGTGGATGAGTTGGTGGAAAAGGAGTTGATTTAGGAGAGCATGAGTCCTTATGTGGTTCCAATCTTATTGGTGCCTAAGAAGGATGGTTCTTGGAGAATGTGTGTGGATAGTCGCGTCATCAATAAAATCATAATTAACTATCATTTTTTCATTCCAAGGTTAGATGATTTACTTGATCAATTGTGTGATACTTCTATTTTCTCTAAAATTGATTTGAGGAGTGACTATCACCAAATAAGAATGATGCCCGAAGATGAGTGAAAAATAACATTTAAAACTAGAGAATGCTTATATGAATGGTTGGTTATGTCATTTGAGCTATCTAATGCTCGTAGCACTTTAATGAGATTTATGAATCATATATTTAAGCCATGTATTGAGACTTTTGTTGTGGTTTATTTTGATGATATATTGGCGTACAACAAGAGTGAAGATGAGCATATGAATCATCTTAAGATCTTTTTTATTTTGAGACAGCAAAAACTTTATGCTAATATGAAGAAGTGTGATTTTTTTACTCCTAGTGTGGTGTTTTTGGGGTATATTATTTTGAAAAATAGAATCTTTATGGATCAAAGTAAGGTAAAAGCTATTCTTAATTGGCCAACACCTGCTTCATTGCATGATGTGAGGAGTTTCTATGACTTAACTTCCTTTTACAAACGATTCATCAAAGGTTTCAGCTCAATTGTTGCTCCAATCACCAAATGCTTGAAAGGTGATAAATTCAAATGGAGTAGTGAGGCTAATGATACTTTTGAGTTATTAAAAAGAAAGGTAATCGAAGCTCCTATCCTCGTACTACCTAATTTTGATAAGGTGTTTGAGGTTGAATGTGATGTCTTTAATGTGGGAATTAGTGCTGTTTTGAGTCAAGGTGAAAAGCTCATTGCTTTTTTTTTAGTGAGAAGCTGAATGATACAAGGAGATATTCTACCTATAATAAGGAGTTATATGCCATTTATCGAGCTTTATCTTATTGGAGTCAATATCTTCTTGTCAAGTCATTTGTCTTATATTATGATCATGAGGTATTGAAGTTCATTAATCTCTGACATAAGCTAAACAAGGGGCATGCAGCTTGGGTGGAGTTCTTGCAATCTTATTACTTTACAATCAAGCACAAATTTGGTGTTCAAAACATAGTGCTGATGGATTGAGCAGAAAGCATTCTTTATTATCAACAATAAAAGTTAAAGTGGTTGGATTTAAGACATTCAAAGATCTCTATGAGAATGATGTGGATTTCAGCTCAATATGGCAGAATTACAAATCAGGTTCTTTTTAGCAATTTTTTTTATCGTTGATGGTTTTCTTTTTCGAACTAATGTCTTATGTATTTCATCTTGTTCTTTGAGACAAGTAATTTTACTTGAAGCTCATGGTGGTGTTTTAAGAGGACATTTTGGTGGAGACAAGACTTTAGCTCTTGTTCAATCAAATTTCTATTGGCATAAGATGTTCAGAGATATGAAGAGGCCTATAAAGCAATGTCAAGTGTCATTTGACAAAAACAAGAAGTTAAAATTTTGGTTTATACACTCCATTGCTAATGCTTACTGCTCTATGGGAGGATGTTGTTAGGATCCGAGTCGGCACTAAGAGGGAGGGAGGGGGGGTGAATTAGTGCAGCGATAAAAATCATGTCAAGTCAAAAATCTCCATACGATGAAAACCGATATCGGAAAGATGTTTAACTTGAAAGCGTGTTCGTAAGCGTAGTGAATGTAATAAGCAAGTAAAGTAAGGTAGTTTACAGTAAAGGTAAATTGTACAAATATAAATGTAAACTGAGTTTTATAGTGGTTCGGTCGTCGTGACCTACATCCACTCCCGATTCCTCTTTTGTCGAGGCCACCGGCATCCACTAACGATCTTCTTTCAACGAGCGAAGATTAACTACCCTTTTACACCCCTCTTCTCCTTTTCACGGGTTAGGAGAGAACCTTTTACAAGCACTCACTCCTCCCTAAATAGAATTCTAAACTTTAGATCTAGAGGAGGGGATCTCTCAAGTGATTGCTACAACGTTTTCCCACTTTTAAGTTCTCTATGCTTGTGTCTCTTAACCAAGGATAAGAGGGGTATTTATAGGCTCCAAATGGATTCAAACTTAAAGCCAAAACTAGTCTTCCGGGTACTAGCGGTACCACCACCAATGTTGGGTGGTACTTGCTAGTCATATGTGTCGTGCAAGCCAATCACATGAGTGATGACATGTGTGACTTGACACAGTCTTTTTTGCTTATTATATTTTGGTATTTATCACTTTATATTGCTTGTTGCATATATATATATATATATATATATATATATATATATATATATATATATATATATATATATATATATATATATATATATATATATATATATATATATATATATATATATATATATATATATATATATATATATATATATATATATATATATATATATATATATATATATATATATATATATATATATATATATATATATATATATATATATATATATATATATATATATATATATATATATATATATATATATATATATATATATATATATCCTTGGATCTGTGCAATGAGAATCGGATCGTGGTGAGATCACGATAATAAGATCGATTCATTTTTAAATACATATCCTAAATAATCCTGGTTATAGGTTACTCGAGAGGGATATCGAGATAACCGAACAAACTATTGTGTTGTATACCCATCCATATGATAGATGCAACTGGTCTCATAGCTGCTCGTGTGGGGACACTAGGGATATAATACATGTGTTCATTGGGGAATGAGTTCACTGATTGATCCGCTTACGGAATGCTAAATGGTTGATGATGCCTTATTGTTAGACAACGATTTTGTA
>LVTN01000063.1:473970-506254 GCA_001649415.1 Musa itinerans | reverse complement strand
AGAGAGAGAGAGAGAGAGAGAGAGCATTTTGAATACAAGGCAGAATCGTGTCAAAATAGGTAAGTGGACTTGTGACAGGAGATGACAAGGTTGCCAACCTGGGAATTCTGAGCGGTGGTGAAAGAATGTGAGTATCTGCAGCACTGCTGTCTATTATGTTATTCATGTTTAGGTTCTCCAAAAAGTTCTTTCATCATCTTTCCATATGATTCCAAGGGACAGACCAGCCACACTTGTTTGTTGTTTACAGTGAGCACCAGTTGCATGTGAGATTGCCTCAGAGTGGAATTTGCACATCTTGGGTTCATCGTCACATAGGACATACAATTCACTGAGAAGCCAAGATTAAGTTTAGTTGTCATTTGCATGTAGTGATTAAAGAACTGAGATCAACAGAGGGCTTTGTGCAAAGAAAAGAAGAGAAAAAAGATTCCAATTTTTGTCATGGAATACTAACATTTAAGTCGTCTCTGTACTTCATCTTGGACACTTCTCTTTCTTAAATGAGAGTTCTGGAGACACCAACCACAATCACTTATTTGTTTTTATTGTTGGAGACTCTTGTGGGTTCTTCTTGATCATTCATTTTCCTCATGTTTTATTGTTTAAATTTTAGTGGCATTGGACTCCCATTACAGGATCCTATCAAGTCATCAAAGCTCTGAATCACAGGCACTGCGGTGATTCCAATAGACCACGCAGCCGTCATTTCCCTATTAAACACTCTTTCATCATGTTAATACTCATTTCAACACCCTTTCATCTGTTCTACATTTTCCATGCAAAATTTTCTGTTAATATCTTTTACGATATGTACTGTTTACTAATGATGTAGACTACAAGATATTTGAAGTTCAGAAGGCTACGTATCTGCTGATTCTAATATATTCTTAATATCTAACACCCCTGATTAATTATTAATTCCATAGACAAGATTAAGATTAATTTATAAGGATCCGATGAGTATACTATTATCAATTTCTGCTTAAGTATTTTGACTAGTAATTTGAGTTAAACGAAGTCGATAGGTCAGTTAGCTCATCAGGCTCGGATCGTGACATTTGGTATCAGAGCTGACCTAATATTTGGGCATGGTGATATGATTTGATCTGAGTTATGCTGGGCCTTAATGATGACGTCAAGCCTTTGAGTGGAGGAGATTATAATACACCTGGTATAAGATTGGCTTATAAGGGTCCGATGAGTGTACTATTATCAACTTCAGCTTAAGCATTTTGGCCAATGGTTTAGGTCAAACAAAGTTGATAGGCCAGTTAACCCATCAGGCCCAAGTCATGACATTTGGTATCAAAACCAATCTAGTATTTCGGTATAGTGAGGAGGCTCGAGTAGGAAAGGGATACTTGTGGATGGAGTACTCGGTGTGGAGGCACCATTGGGCTACGCTTCACATGCACTATGTTAGGGTTTGATCTGAGTTATGTTGGGCCTTAACAAGGACATCAAGCCTTTGAGTGAGAGAGATTATAACACCCCTGATTAGTCATTAGTCCCACGTCGGATGTGGGCAAGATTAAGATTGGCTTATAAGGGTCTGATGAGTGTACTATTATTAATTTCAGCTTAAGTATTTTGACTAGTGGTTTAGGCCAAACAAAGTTGATAGGCCAATTAACTCATCATGCCCGAGTCATGACATTTTGGTATCAGAACCGGCCTAGTCAGAGAACTCGACACGACCCCTTATTAATCATTAGTCCCATATGGGCAAGATTAAGGTTGACTTATAAAGATCTGATGAGTGTACTATTATCAACTTCAGCTTAAGTATTTTGACCAGTGATTTTGGCCAAACGAAGTTGATAGATCAATTAGTCTATCAAACTCGGGTCTCGATATAATCAACCATTATTTATTAACTTTTTAATAATTTCAATCAGATAAAAGGTAGAGAATATCAAACTCGGGTCTCGATATAATCAACCATTATTTATTAACTTTTTAATAATTTCAATCAGATAAAAGGTAGAGAATATCAAACTCGGGTCTCGATATAATCAACCATTATTTATTAACTTTTTAATAATTTCAATCAGATAAAAGAGAGAGAATATTCTATCAATAATTATCAGGTACGGTGGATCATCCTTCAATAAAATGGGAAAAGTAATTTTTTTCTGCAAAAAATATATTTGAATTGTTCCCATATAATATACCCAAGTGATTGGGTTGTCATCAGCTAAAGATCAAGATGAAATTGATCCTGACCAAATTTGGTACAACAACATATGGTTTTTCCTGCTGCAGAGAAGATTCAATTCAATTTTTATTCCTTTTTTTTTTTGTCTATTGATGAATTTCAGTTGTTCAAGCACTGTAAGCAGAGATCATCTATTGGGATGTGACGATTATTATCTGTATACATGAAACTTGGAGATAGCAAAGAACAAGTAATTAATGTCCCTCATCAAGATTTACTGACTGCTTCAAACTGCACTACATTCAAATGGGAGGCAACCATTGCTGTCATGAAGTCAGCACCATATTGGTTATGTACTAGCTATGTCCCATACTCCACCACTTTAGGCCACTGGATGTCCCATTCATGAAACACTGGTGTCCACCCTGCTGATGTGATCTATTAACTACTGTCATTTAACTCTTATCAAGTATACTTCTAGTTCGAGTTTTGTTTAATTAAGGAAGCTTAATCTCACTTCTCTTTCCCTTTGTACAGGAAGTCATCTGCTAATCCAGACTACTCTGCATGGATACATGAATCATGCATTTGCAATCTTTATGTCATTGCTAATATTAACTATTTGAAAAAAATTTTGGGTAATATTTTTAGATTACTTAGTTATTTGGTTATTTTGAGAGTGATTAATTGTCAGATGAAGCTTAAAAGATTGTTCATGTCTAAAAATAAAGGAAATCCATTCCATTGATCTCTGCATACTATAAATTCCTTTCACAGTAATTACCAAATGTTCAAAAAAAAAAAAATTTCTGATCCACATGAGCTTTTGAAGAAGCCAGCAAACACCTCCCACACATTTTTGAAGTATGATCAAGATGATATATCTTCCACATATTCCCAAGTTCATCTCTCAATAACATTATAAAAGGCAACATCAAGCCATCAAATTAATTTGATGGGGTCTATTAAACACTTTGTATCCTTCCCCAAAACAGCTCAGGTATTGATGTCCATCAAAGATTGTAGAGTTAATTGGAGTAGTTTTAGATTGTGTTCTCAGATTCTGGTACTTCCAGCTTTTATCTTCTTGACTGCTAAATCCTATTTCCATTTCAATCTAAAACTAGTAATTCCATCAAAATGTGTGAATTTTACAGAAGAATAAAATAGTTGAAATGCAAACTCCTTACTGATGCATGGCCATCAAAAGGACTATTCATGATGCTCATCATCTTAAACAGAATAATGATTGAGATATATTCTACTGCAGCCATGCAGAAGAGACTTTTTTTTTCCATCACTTCATGAGTAGCTTCATAGTTTTCCTACTTCTGAAAAAAGTGAATACTTCGAATGTTGATAAAATATTTTGGATATTTGGAATCTACTGTTTCATTGTGCTTTTTTTTTCTTCTGGTACTTGTATTTCTCGTGAAACATAAAAACCTTTATTACTGGTCACTGGGAATAAATGTAATTAAATTACATTTAATTTAAGATCTTCGAGACTCGAGCCTTATCGACCAAAAAATAACAAAACAAGCCAACCATATTATGTCATCATATAAGCATAAATGTGGGAAAAGACTTATTTGATTTATAAATAAAATTTTGAATTGTAAATGAATTTGAGAAAATTTACATAGTCACCTACGGTTAAAAGCCTTCAAGTTATAAATAAAGGCTTCTCAAGCTTTCCCATATAACGAAATAATCTTTTGTGTATGTTTCTTAAGCAAAAATTTGAGTCATTTTGATATTTTAACTCTTATCTCGAAAACATATTAAGTATCATAGAAGACTCATCCAGCATAGCCTCAATAAGCAGACCTTCGAATCATCTTGATCTTTTATCTCTCACGTTTGATATATACTAAGTATTATAGGAGACTCATCGACCATAATCTCAACATGAGAAGTATCGAAGTTTGAATCATTCATCAACAAAGGAGAGTGAAGATGTAAGATATTTCCTGTTGTTGTGACCTAAATCTGACCAAAACAACCTCAACCTCATCTTCAATGTCGAAGCTTCTTCGCTGATTTGACTACTGGTCGTCAATCCCCATCGTTGATCATTGTGCTCATTGCAACACTGATCAACTTTGGTTAATAGGAGTAATTCTAGAATTTTGACATTATTGTTACTTCCAGTTTTGTTGAATTTGAGCTTTTTTTCTTAATTTTCTTTAGGAAGATTAACATTGTGTTCTGATTACCCTATATCTTTTCTTGTTAGGATTTTCTTTTTTCTCAAGAACATAAGAATAACGTTTGTGTTATAATTCAAATCATGTTAAATTGCTTGTGCTTGTATTTGTTTTGTGTTTTTTTTGTCTTTTTTTTTTCACTAATTGGATCGATACTTGCAATTCCATAACTACTAATTTGTCCATCGGATCAACTTCAACAAATCGAGATTCCATTTATTTCATTTGCCTCCTTTTATTTTCATTTGTCATTTCCTTCTGGGTCCCTAAAAAAGATTTTTAGGAAAAAAAAAATTCCCATCACTAAGAACAAATTGTCACTAAAGGTCTTCAATGGCTAACATGGTTTTATTTTCTCCTTTTACGAAAAATAAAGAATAATTTATATATGACTGAAGGCATGTATATATATGAAAAAAAAAGGTTTTTTAGCAACAAAGCATTTTCATCACTAAAAATATATTTCGTCACTAAAGATCTTTCATCCAAAAGGTTTTTAATACGAAAAAAGTTGAACGATTGCAACTCCATTTAATTGGATCTAATCTTTCTGCGCCATTGAACTCAACAAGAATAACTTAGCCCCATAATAAATTCGACAGAGGTCTTTGTTCATTAACATAAATAATTATTAATTACACAATGTAATCCTCCTCCTTCGTAATTGAGAATGTCAATGTCAATGTGACATGATCAATATATCAATTAGTGGCTAAAAATGAGGATTTATGATTCACAGAATACATCTTTATGTCACGTTTACACCACTAAGCAAGCAATATAATTTTGCCGCTCGACATCTTCAACATCAAGAAGATTATATCACAATAATACTTTTTGCTAAATATCCTTCAATCAAAACACATTAAATTAATCATCAACGATAATTTATCGGGCTAAATCTTCTATATTAGTCATAATTATAGAATTGAGATCAGTTCGTTCGGATAGAAAAATTTGAAAAAAAAATATGTTTTATATATTTTAAATATAATATATTTTCTAAAAATATTAAACATAATATTTTTTAATGAAAATTATATTAAATATATTTTTATGAAAAATATATTAAATATATTTTTATGAAAAATATAATATATACATATATATTGATGAAAGAAGTTCTTTTGACAAAAAAATTAAACATAACATGTAAGATGAAGAAGTTATTTTTAGCTTTTTTTGGGGCGTAAACGAAGGAAAAAACATATAAAATTAGTCTTCTAAAATATTTTGGATAAGGTCATTTGGAATTTTTGGCTTTGGTGTAAAAAGTATTTATCAAAATCTAAATACATACGCTACCCATTGTTTTGGCCCTCTTTGTATACCCGTGTGTGTTGGCTACAATCCCACACGGAGTTCGTGTAGGCCCCTCACCTAGCCGTCGCCGCGTCTGAGGGTAGCGCGATATCGGATGCAGACTCTAGACCCCATGCGGGACCCACCACTAATTGCTTGCCTGGGCTCGGACGGTGCGGTTCGCGTGTAAACCGGCTTGAGCTGCTTCGTGTAGCGCGAGATTTTTGGGATGCGGTTCGAGTCAGTTCGACGAACAGAAATGCTTTATCTCACGACTTAACGGACCACCATCTCACGACAGTCGGTGGTTCGGTCATTCACCACCCTGTCGTGTGTTAGGTCGTCCGGATGACTTCGTGACTCTTGGTCAATCGCGTTGCACTGGGCCATAAGACATCCTCGCTTTTGACTCCGCTCCGACGACGAACACTTCCCCTGTCTCTTGCTAGCTTCGGCTGCTTGCGAGGCGGCGAGATGGATCGATCCGGTCGCCCCCTCCGCGTTCGGGGAGAGGCGGGAATGGTGGCAGATGTGGTGAAGCGGATCCGGAGGTGCGGGGAAGGCGGCATCACGTATGGCTACATTCTCCTCTATATTACCTTGTCCAGCGGCCAGATCTTCTTCAACAAGGTCACTCTATTAACCGCCATTTTGATTCCTAGGGTTGCAACTTTTCTTCAATTTTGTTGCGGTTTCCTTCTTGTACAATTCTGATCTGTTCTGTTATTTGGGCGTAATCTGCAAACCTACAATTCTTAGGGTATACGATCAAGATCGCGACTCCAAGTTGTTGTCTTGGAGAAGTGCTTTCCCAAAGGTCGCCTCGATAAAAGCTAAAAGTTTGTTGGTGTTGGGATCTAAGATCTTGGATGCTTGGTAACTTAGGCGTTTGGTAATTTTTCTGGGGTTCTTCTCCAATGATTGTATAACCAAATATCATCATAATCAAGAAAATTCTTGAAAATAAATATAAATTTTGTCATTTATTTTTGAATTGAGAATGAACGTCCATTCTAGAAAAGAGCGACACTTTAAGGTGCAACCAGGATTCAAATAACGTGCAGATTTGAATAGATGATCTTCTTGATTTAGAAGGCATGACGTTTATGATGTCAAATCGGCCTTCCACATATGATGGAGGCTAACTAGAGTAACAAGTAGAACTATTTCTGTTAACTGTGTGATCATCAAGATGGGCTTCTTGAGTTTCCCATAGGGCAATACCCCATGATAATGTTTCAAAGGGGACATTAGCCCTTTTTCTTTCCCAAAATGATCATCTCTGAGGTTGTTGAGTCATTTTATGTAGTTGAATGTTGTTTTTACCATTAAGGTAGATATCTTGATTCCTTTTGGATGATCTTTTGTCTGAATGATGCTTTTGATAATTACTATGAATAAAAGTGGTCATTCTCTGTATATAGACATGATTTTGAGTGATGCATTTTGCTTTGGTGCCGAAAGATGTAAAATTCTGATGCCATTGCACAAACTGATGTTATCTGATATAGAGGATTGCACATAAGGTTGGCCTAGTGGGAAAACAAATGCACAATTCACATTTAACTCATTTAAATACATGTGTTATCAGCTCTGAAGAATTGACTTTATAAGTTGGATGCTGTTCCTTGCACCCTCAAGTATAATCTTAGTTTTTTTTATCCTAATTCTATCTATTTTTTCCTTGATCTAGGGATAGTTAAGCACTGCAACTTTTAGCTGTTTTTTGCTTTTCCAACTAACTTGCTCCATCACTGCTGCAGTGGGTTTTGTCTTCCAAACAGATCAACTTCCCCTATCCAGTTGCATTGACTTTACTACACATGCTTTTCTCGTCTGTATTATGCTTTGTGCTCACCAAAGTCTTCAAGGTATTTGTGCTTTTAAATAGAGTATTAGCTATGTTTTGTAATATAAAGACGTGGTTCTTATCGACCACTCATTGGTTATTGCTCTTTTGTACTTATTTTCTAGTTATAGACTTCTCAAGAAGATGTTTCTCTCTTTGTGTATCAGATTATAAAGATTGAAGGAGGAATAACCTCAGAAATGTGAGTAATCAATTGCCTATTTCTCGCAACGTTTAGGGTGTATATTGTGTTGGCTTCTTTATTTGTTTTTGTCCAATTATGCTATCTTGTTATTTGTCCGCTCAGAATAATAAATCTTGTTGTTCCTTTATTTTCTGTTGAAGTATTGCATTCTCCAGTAGTGTTTTTTTTTATCAAAAGTGATTTATCTAATGATAGGTAGTACAGTTTATAATATATATGATAACATAGTAGCATGTTTTGGTTCCTTCAGCCTATTGTGAAAGATTCAAAGCCATGACCTTCTTAACCTCTTGTTGTGTTTATGATGTCATTATTTGTGCAAATTCAGCTCATTCCAAAGCACAAAGTTGGTGAAGACTCTAACAAGACTGCTGTCTTTTCTTCAAGAGTGATTTCTTAAATTTGCAACCCCAAGGAATGCAATTAGCTGATCTAATATTTTCACCAGTTTTGTGCTAGTTTCTTTATCATAATGAACAGAGATTATCATCATTCTGTTTTGACAGCATGTGGTGGTAAAAGTATCTAATTCCTTGCCCCTTTTTTGCCAGTTTGGCCTCTTGTACTATTACTGTGACTTGCTAACTGTAGCACATGCTATCATGTCCACTGTTACCTTTGCTATAAAAGCATCTAGCCAGTTTGCTTAGATTGTTTTTGTCAAACAGTGGCATGTCAAACGTGACCTATGCTATACACAAAACAGTGCTCCAGAAATGACAACTTCACTGTGGCATATGTATATGCATTTCGTGAAATTATGAATTGTTTTCACCTGTGTTTAAGTTGGCTCTGTGTAATCAATATCCTATTATCATCTGCATCAGTGATCATACCCTGGACATTTGCTGAAGGACCAATTGATGAAGCTTTGTACAAGCACAAAATCATTTAGGATAATTATGCATCTTTAGGGGGAAAGCTATGTGTAACACCATAGTCTTAAGTTTGGATTAGTACTTGACTCTATCACTAATACACCTTGGTGTAGGTAGAGGTAAATAGACACTCAACATGGGAGCATGTGAGATGTATGTACTTGTCAACAACATTTCAACACTACAATTCTTAAAATGAAATGTGCAAGCTGTTTAGAAGCAACATAATTGTATTTCAAATTTAACTTAATAATATCACCTCAACTTTCCATGATTGCTTACGTTTTTTGTTATATTTTAGCAACATGCATATATCATCTTATGAAGATTGTGGACTTCGAGTTTTGAAATATACTCCTGTTTTGAACAAAAATGCAAAGAAATTCTTCCTTGGGATGATAATTAGCTCTAGTTCATCTGAGAATATTTGACACAGCCCTCAAGAGTGGGTTGTGTTAACCTTCAGGAGGAGCGGAGATGGTGACTTATCATAAGTCAAGTGTTTTTATCATGGTGGACTTGAACCATTGTCTACTAAAGTTTTTGTCTCTTAATTTGCTTTGCGTTGTTGTACTTCAATTTGGGATCATCAACTCTATAACTTCGATAAGGGTTCTAGCCAATTACAAACTGGACTCCGATCTTATATTTCATTTCTGAGACATTGTATTCTGAATCCTCAGATATCTCACATCAGTCGTACCAATTGGTGCCATGTTTGCAATGACTCTTTGGCTGGGGAATAGTGCTTACCTCTATATATCTGTTGCATTTGCCCAAATGTTGAAAGCAACCAGTAAGCACTAAACTCTTTCTCATTTTATTATGGTCTAAACAAACCTTCATGGTCATTTATTGTTGCAATTGATGCAAATATTGATTTTTTTTTCTTTTTTTGCTTTTGAGTTTTGCAGTGCCTGTTGCTGTATTTTTTCTGGGAACAGCAGCAGGCCTTGAAGCAATGAGTTGTAGGATGTTTGTCATTATGACTGTCATCAGTATTGGAGTAGTTGTGGCTTCATATGGGGAGATCAGCATCAGTTGGATTGGAGTAGTTTATCAGATGGGTGGTGTAGTTGGTGAGGCCTCAAGACTCATCTTCATGGAAATTTTTGTGAAAAGAAAGGGTGTTCGACTGAACTCAATTTCTATGATGTATTATGTTAGTCCATGCAGGTAGTTATTCACTATTTGTCTACCAATTTGTGGGTAAAAAAGCCTTTATGTGGAGTAATGATGCTTATTTGCTTGTTGCAGTGCTTTGTGCCTCTTTGTTCCATGGGTATTCTTGGAGAAACCAAAAATGGATTCTAGTGGGCCTTGGAACTTTCCACCAATTATATTGGGTCTCAACTGTCTCTGCACATTTGCTCTCAATTTGTCAGTTTTCCTTGTGATTTCTCGCACAAGTGCGCTGACTATTCGTGTAGCTGGAGTTGTCAGGGACTGGGTTGTAGTTTTACTGTCAGCTTTAATATTTTCTGATTCAAAGTTGACAATTATCAACCTAATTGGTTATGGTATAGGTATGCAGTATATGCCTGTTCTTAATGTATTTACTTTTCTTAGTGCCCTTTTTGTTTTTACTAATGGGGATATATCATCATTTGTGGTCCAGTCTTCTCTTGGTTAGTGTTTGTATGTTCCTTTTCTTTGCCAACAAACCTAACTTGATGGACCTTTCAAGAAAATGGGTCTATCTTTTGTCTTGTGACCTTAATCTCACCTACTCTTATGTTCCTCACTTCTCACAATTGGTTGGTAATCGCTCTTTCATTTCAGAATGCTGTCAGACTTGATTTTGCCATGCAAAGTAGCTTAATGATTAAGCTGACTATGTTTTTACTGGTTATATCAAATGTTTAATTTCCATCTTTAAGAAATTATTGAATTTTTTTTACATTGTCTCAACAATGTTGGGATTTGGCAGCTATTTCAGGTGTTGTGGCATATAACAATCACAAACTGAAAAAAGAAGCATCCCAAATAAAATCAGATGGTACTGCTAAAACTGAAGACCAGGAAAGATCTCAAGATGTTCAGGTAGTCTTGATTCCTCCAAAGGCAAATACATAGATGTTCATACCATGTTTTTTGAGGTAAGACTATAAATCAGATGAATGGATCACTTGCAGCTTTGACTTCTATTCCATACAATTCTCATTCTTTTTTCGTTTGTGAAACAGGATAAGTAGTAGCTTGTCGGTGAAATGCAGCCCAGCCTGAGCAGCTCTTTCCCTTCCCCCAACTATATTGCAACTGTCTCATGACATGATCCTCAAGAACTAAGAAGTAGGTGGTCAGTCTGCTGTGAGCGAGTGCAAGAGCAGCATTTCACCTAAAGATAACCAGTAAAGTGTGGTTTTGAGAACATGGTGGTTCACCATTCGGATTCATTACATGTATTCTATGAGTTTTATATCATTCTTGGACTCTGGATGCTGCAAGCAAGCAGCTGAGAACTTAGATTTTGTTTCAAGACAGGTGGAACTGAATGTATAACGATAACTTCCATTAAAATCTGTACCCAGTGTATTCAAATTATGGTATCCTTCTTATTGTTTGCATTTTTTTGTTTCATTTGTCCTGGATAAAATGTTTCCGTGCTTGCAAATAGTTGTGACTAAGGGCTTTCTAAAAGCCTAGGCAAATCATGAAATGATGAGAATGGATTGACATCAGACAATAAAGGACTACTTGATTTATCTGCTGGATGTGGAGTTTATCCCATCTCCAAATTAATTGGCCTACCACCTCAGGGAGTGATCCAACAGGCACTTGATGACATCTTAGTAGATAACTCTTTACCAAGTTACAATAACTGAGCCAACCAGAAGGTAGAACTACAAAGTAAAACAAATCTGTGTGAAGAAATTGTCATGTGATGTAAGCTCATAGAAATCAATTTCCCATGGTTAGCTTACAGCTACACATGGTACTAATGTAGATCTCCAACCATACACTTCAAACAAAAATAACGGTGCCTTCCATCTGATATGTGCACATATAAATGTCTGGTCTATGTGCTTTGCATTTGATTCAGGCAACTGCTGCAGTAGCAAATTAAAGTTTGTGGGCATGTCCAATATGACATTATCTAGATGTTTGAAGATGTCTTGTAGCTACTGTTCTGTCATCGTACAAAAGCCATCACCCAGAAGCTTCAGATGGAATGTGAAAAAAATGCTAAATGCACAATTTGGAATAGGTCTCTTCAGCACTAATTTGGATGCATGTGAAAGGTGAGGTGTATAATCAAAACATTGAACCCTGCAACTATTTAGACATGGCTGACTAGGGCAAGTTCAATGCATTCCAAGAGCTTAATGAAGTGTTTATTTAGAAGGTTGACTATTCTAATAATGTTACCAAGTGTCATCATCATCTCTGCAGAATCTATTGCATGAAAGTCAGGTCTTCTAGAGAAGGATCACTCTTTCAGATAACCAAACCTACATGATCCACAAGGTTTTGGCAAATTAATTCTCCTCCTATCATGCAATACATAATCTAAAAAAGAAACTTTTCAGGTACTCGGAACAGTATCTGGAGATAAATGTTATTAAGTAAGGTTGAGATGTCAGCCACTATTAGAAACTGTTTGTCCATGGAGGGTAGAATTTAACATAGATCAGAAGTAAATCTTTACATGATAGTTTGTCTTCTATGCATATTTGCTTTAAATAATGCAACAATATTGACATATTATTCTCAAATTTATTGAGAGTGACAGTGGGAGTGAGAAAGGGAAAGGATAGCTGCCTATGGTGACATATTGCCTTCTTTCAGGACTAGAATTGTGGTTTCAATTGCTAGCAAAAAATTGAAGGTTCAAATGAGTTGATGGCTTCTTCATGACCAGTTGATGACATCACCTTACCATCCTAAATAGTCACAGAACAAACAAGGAAATAATTGAGTTAACTTGAGTAAATTCATCAAGTCATGTCCTGGTAATTTACAGACTCCTGTTTATGTTCAAAGCCAGATCCATAATGGTTTCTAACCTTGAAGATGGAAGGACTTATATTTCTTTTATTCTTTTTCTTTTCTCCTAATCAGATTGGCTTTCTAAGGTTTATTCTCATAAAATAGAAGCAAGGTGGATTTATCTTTTTTTTTCAGCAAAATGAAATAGAAATAAAACACAAAAAAAAGGACTATCTCTATTGTCTAAATTCTGCCTCTATATATCTACCCAGGTTTTATTATAAGTGAAGCAGAAATAGATATTATATCTATCCAGGTTTTATTATATATTATAGAAAGTAATATGTAATTAATCCGATGATATAATTCACTTCAAACATTAATCTTGTGATAATATCACTAATTCACTTATCCTAGATTAAAAGTAAATTTTATATTTTAAATATTAATCCGATGGTAATATATCTGTCGAGGATATCTGCTTTGAGGTTGCTTAATTTTAGTACTACTAAAAAATATACATCTGACACCAAACTGGTGAAAGCATTTCGTCAAACACTTTATTACCTCTTCGGCATCATCATGCAGTAAATCCTGCGACTCCCCACGCGAAAGCGACAGCAGACAACACAAGAAACCACGAACACAAGTAGATTGCGTCGCCGAAGAACACGTATCCACCCCACGCACCGCGCTTTGGCTCGCATAACGCCAACCCCACGCATTCAATGCAAAAAGGCGGATCCGGCGATGAAGACGACGCCTCCCCTCGTCAGCGAGCGGACGCCCACAGTCGCATCCCCCACGGCCATCCAAACCTGCCCTCTGCGTCTTCCCCACATTGATTCCTTCCTTCCCTGTCGCTGCAGCGCTCTATAAATGCCTCCCTCCGAGCATCCAGGAGACGTGGCCTCGCCTGAGCTGAGCCTGAGCGAACGGAGACGACGAGATGATGGCGGCCAAAGCGCAGGCAGTGGGCCGGTACGTGACGGAGGCTGCGCCGCCGCAGTTCGTGTCCATCGTGAGGTACAAGGTGACGAGGATCCTCGACACGATCACGGAGGAAGAGAGGGACGCCGCGGAGGCGCAGCCGCCTTCGGCGGCCTCTTCCCCTTCCACCTGCCGCGCGCGGCGACTGCGTTGCGTGGCGTGGCCTAGGAGAGATCAGATGAAACCGACAAGTTCTTCTTGATGCTTAGATGCAGCATCAAGATTCGTGACGGCTGAGGGCCGAGAGTTTTGTGTGATCCCTCCCTCACCTCGCTCGTATACTGTTGACCGTAAGAGATCTAATTAGCAGTAAGGTTGATGTCAACATATGAGTTTGATTTGCTTCAAAGTAAGTAAACTAGATTTTGGTTTCAGGCCAAAAAGTTGAATTCAGCAAATATTATGACACTTAAACGGCTGATGGATGAACATATGACATGGATTCTTTGCATCTCTTTCAAATGAAACAAGCCAAAAATAAAGAGTTAAACCATGGTTTGTTGCAGATTGAGTGGGAACACCAAGTCCTTCTCCAAAGGGCATTTGTAATCGATTGATACTATCATCATGAATATGGACATCAAAATAAACTAAATTATGCAATCCTACCCAATTTTTAATTATATTATTTTGTAATAATTAAAGACGGAATTCGATCGTAGGATCCTTAAATCTTTACCGATTAGATTAGCTAGCATTCTCTCTCTAATCTGTTAAATGATGAGGTTTTAAACCTTAGACCTATGAATATATGTGTAAAGTTAGAATTCAATTTATATCCACCCATATTTAAAAAAGTTATATGTAGCAAAGTAGAGAGATAAAATTTGATACAAGATAGGCATAGTCAACACTATGTGGAGAGCACCCACCATGTTCTGGGCTCCACAACCAAATTGGCTAGTGATGTGGGAATTTATAGGGCCTTGTATCCTACTGGACTAGGGAGATTGGATAGGGATGAAGATGAGAAAGATGGCACCATGTCTGGTTCATATAGACTTGCTTGCTAAAGCAAAGAGGCGATGATGAATTCTAGGGATCTAATAGCCATGAGAACATTCTAGCTCAAGTTCTTGAGCTTTTTGACATGGCATCATTGGTCAATGGACTACAAGCATCATTGCAGCAGTGTCAAAGACTAGCTTTTGGTCTCCATCCAGACTTTGCCAGCTACGAAATCCGCCTATAAATTTCCAACCTTAAAACAATATAAGTATGCACATATTTTTGTCTTTCTCTTTGGATGCAGATTCCCGGGCACAACCCATATTGAGTTGGCTTTATGGGCTGAGGGACCCTTTTAGCCTGGTGGTGGATTTCATTATGCAGGCAGAAGAACACATTTAAACTTTGAATAATGGATAAGGAGAAGGAAAGAAAAAGGCTTTTGTTTGTGAGGGACAGACCTGAAACACTTGCCCATCACACCCCCCACATTGCCTGTTATCACTGTTGTCTGTCTATGTGTCTATATAGCCAAAGACTCTACAAAGATCCCAATAAAGAGATTAAAGGATGTTAACATCACTTTCATCACTGCATGTTTAAAGCTAGATTTTAGTCACTTGTTATCCATTGGTTTGGTCTATCTTCATGAAACTTGTTTTGGAAATCTTTGTTTCAGTTTCTTCAAATCAGAGAATGTTCCTATGTATGCACCCAAAAACTCTACAGAGATCCCTAGAAAGAGATTGAGAGATGTTAACATAACTCATTATCACTGAATAATATTGATTTGATGAGCTTGTTTGTACTACATGTATAAAGCTTGGTTTGGTTTATCTTCAAGAAACTTGTGTTGGAAATCTTTGTTCCAGTTTCTTCAAATCAGAGACTATGCAGCAACTGCAGAAGCCTTTTCCTCTTGGGAATAATACAGTCCATAAATCCAAGAGGAAGCTTAAATATGTAGTTGTTGATTAGAAAAGGTAGAGTTTATTTGCCTCATTGTATTACAGTTGTCAATGTTTCAAAGGAATATATAAGAAATATTTATCCTCAAAACTTTTTTGTTTCCCTTTTACAGAGTCAAATCTCCTACACAACATACTTCTATTTCCAATGTCAACTTTACATAAAAATATATTATCTTCTTTTTGAGGGAATACATCAATATACATTTTAAAGAAGAGATGATAATGATAATAAAACAAAAAAAAAAAGATGCTAATCATTAACAGAAGACTGAGAGCACTGACCACATTTTTCAGCCAAACCAGCAGGATGAAACAAGCAAGACTCATAGTATCAGATTGCTACTGGTAGCACTCCTTAGTCCACTGATAATTATCATCACTGTCCTATTAGTCACCTAACTATGATTTGACCTGCATGGTTATCAGTAAACATAGCCTCAGGTGTTTAAAGGTTGTCTCCATCAGCTTTTTGAGATCTTCTCAGGATTGTCCTCCACTCTTTGCTTAAACTAATCATTGTTAAGCCTGTGGTTTACACCTGATTAGACAGATCACACAGCTTAATTTTGAATGTTATACCTAAATGGAATGAAATTGTCTGCAGGTGGTATGCAGTTTGTTCTTCTTCTTCAAATGTTGGTGACAAGTTATAGCATTCCTAACCTGAGCTTGTCTATTCAGCTGTCATTACATTCAGCTGAGCTTGTCTATTCCTAATCTGAGCTTGTCTATTCAGCTGTCATTGCATTCTTTTCTTAATCAAGCTTGGGGACAGTAATGACCAGAAAAACGTAATTAAGACAACACTACAAGTTATGTGGGGTCTCATTTTAATTCGGGCTCAACTTTGTTTGATTTATGGTCCAAATATGAATCTGGCTGAAGTTACAATCAATATTAGTTTACATTTAATCCCCATCATCTACAAGGATATGGGACTCATCTGGAGCTCATGCATGGGAAGGTTTGACTAGTGTCAACCAGAACAATACCATATTCAGATGAAACACAAAGATATGGAGATTTGAATTCCTGATCTCAACTTTGCAAGTGCTAATGCTCCTCATCATTGTAGTTATTCTTGCAGTTCTTTCCATGGATGAGCATCCCATCTCTAAGGAATTCTTCAGCACCAAAATAAGATAAACTTTTGGTACATTCGAGACCATAACTACAGTTTCTTCAGCTTTTTTCCAAGTGACAAACAGCTGGGATGCTGGTCATTCACAGGAACTAATTTTTGATCTTTGTGTATCTGAGGACAATGCTCTCTCTCTCTCTCTCTCGGGTCTTCTTCTTCTTCTACCATCTTGCAAACTAAAATCACTTTGATCCTTTTCTTGTATCCTTGCCATGGTTTTGCAATGTCTCATGGTGAAATCTTGCTGTCATAGGGCTCCACGCCTCTGCGGTGCCTTTGGACTTCCTTTGTCACAGGGTCCTTTCCTCTACATTTCTAAGAGAAATGGTCAAATCATTCCTCGCCTCCACATGCATGCCCATGCTCACCACACCAGTCTTGATTGTGCAAGGACAAGAAATGGGGACAATACTAAAAGATGAGTTCATGCACTAGAGTAGGTGGTAGGTTCCATTCATGGCCACTTGCAGATCATCATTTGTGTGTTCATTGCCCTCAACCAAGCCCAGATTTAAGCTCCCAGAAACGAGTGTCCTGATTGAGATAGACATGGCTACCTAAATTTAACTGTAGGAGCTTTACCACAAGTGTCCTGATTGGGCATTAGAAAGCATCATATCTGTAGCAGCTCACCAATGCTTAATGGTAACTGAACAATCTCAAATGACACCAACCGTGGTTAGCTAACCTGGTGCTATTTGATCAAGAAGTAGCTGCAAAGTCAACTTTATCTTTTTGTTAGTAAAAGATGGCTTCAGTGACAAACATTAGTTTCAAAATGTGAATTTTTTATTTTGTTTTTGGGGACTATACTTACTGTTGGCTTTAATCAGTCAACCAATGTCAAATTCCAGAAGGTAGTTCATAAATTGTAGTTCATTAATTTCCTCATCAAACATATTGCAGAAGCAGGTAAAACTACAGCAGCAGATGATTGAATTAGCACTTCAAACAATCCCTACCATGACAATTCGACATTGCAGTTCTTCCATGGATATTGATGATAAAACTCAAAAGTCAGAGGACAAAAGCCATTTAGGGTTCCTAATTAGTGCAGACCTCTATGTAGACACACAAGATCTTGAGGCAATTCATGTCAGATGATGATAGACCAGAAGAGACTGACATCGATGGATAAGACCAGCTATCATGCAATTAGAATCAATGGTATACAGCATGAACACCACAAGAAGCATGAAACACTTCCCACCTCTGGCACAAGGAGAACAACTAACTTAAAAGGAACTCATCATCTTCCACATCTGCCTTGACATGTCCTGTGATGCAACAAAAGCTAATGGACCCAAATGTGCAAGGATAGTAGGTCTCAAGTCACACCTCAAAATGAACTGCATGAAGAAAGGGCTGATCGAGGTACTTGCAACAACACATGAATCACTTCCACCATTAGAGAAAAAGAGAAGTTAATTGTGTATTGGCTCCTCATTATTGTATTGAAGGTATCCCCACACCGCTTAAACTTTTGTTTTGGGCTCTACAATTGTATTAAAGACCTTTATCTTGCTATTGAATATTTTAGAGGATGCAGAATTCGACGACTCATGTTGTATCTTCTAATAATTAAAAAGACCTGTAATATGAATGTCATAATTTTCATCATTATATATGTATAATATCCAAATCCACCCTCAAAATAGCACCAACAGGAGACACCATATTATTATGCGCTTCCCCCCCCCGCCGTCCCTTTTTCTTTACTCTGCATATATTTATATGCTTAGACATTGCCATGACCTCATTCCCACTGGATCAGATCACATCCAAGGGAGTCGAGTGAGTGCGCTCTCTCTCTCTCTCTCTCTCTCTCTTAGGAAGTATATGTTGTGTGGGTGGAAGAAAAGAAGCGAGGAGAAAGAATAGTGGCGGTTTCTACCCGTTGATCGCCACCGTAAAATATACTAACAGGGGAGGAAGCAACCTCGCCTCTCTCTCTCTCTCTCTCTCTCTCTCTTCGAAGGCCGATACGAGGAGGAGTATACTATTCTTCTCTCTTTCTCCAAAGGGCACTACCCAGCACCTCACCAAAGGCCCCATTTTTTGAGCCGTCGAACGAAGCGAGCGAGCTCTTGCCCTGAACTTGCTTCCTCCTGCGCGAGGCCGGTCTCCGGTAATGCTCCCGACTCCCGTAGATTCCGGGAACCAGGAGTTGGTTCGTGGCGGTGGCCGTGGAAATCTTGGGTACATAGTGTTCCAGCTGGAAGCCTTGCGGCCGAGGAGCTTGGGCTAGGGCTTAGGAGCTCTGTGTTCGGGTTCTTGGGAGCCGAGCTGGATCTCGTTGTTTGAGGTCGATGTACGTTGCGGAAAGGCGGCGCCTTTTGTTGCTGGGTACGTCCTGAGGGGAGATCTGGAGGTTTTTGCGGTTTCCTATGGGGGTTTCTTCTGAAATGCGTGGCGCATGGTGAGAGTTGTGGTGATTTTAGTTAGTGTTTGATGTTTCCGGAAGTTTGTTCTTCGTTGATGCTTGGGATTGAGTGAGGTTTCGAGGGTTCTGGAGGAAAGACTTCGTCTTCAGATGGGGTTTCAGCTTGGTTGGTTTTGTTGAGGTAGCCGGTGTACATATTTGGCTTCTTTTGAATCCTCTTTTCTCCTTTTGAAGTTTGTCGGCTTGTTGGCTGCTAGCTTGAGCATTAGGTGAAGGAACTACATGGTGATTGTCATGAAGGTTAGGGTATATGTTATGATTACAAATTAGACATAAGCTTGATGAACTGGAACCTCTCGAATCTGCAATTCCAACTCTGCCTTCAGATTGGATTCCTTGGTGTTTAAGTTTAAAATCTTTTTTTTTTGTTAAGATTGTCACTAGCAACCCGAGGGCTTGCACATTGATGCCTGGGGACAGATGATATCAGAAGCAGCTGTTTCATGCAGAGTAATGGGCTTTGGTTGAAGGTGTGCGTTTATTTTCTAGGGTCTGTCACCGAATGGAGTCTGTAAATTAAGCTTGTCCTGGTATGCTGAATTGTGCTGCTTGCTGGATTAAGCTTGCTTGCAACTGCCAAAGATGAGGCTATCATCTTCAAATCTTACTAGTGAGGCACATGAAGGTAGATGTTTACCAGGTTCTTTTGTGTTGAACATAAAATACTGTGTTTTTATGTTGCTATATGATTTTTTTTCAATTGTCTGCAATTATTTGCTGAACCAGTTGTTTGATTCGAAAATGAATTTAATTTTGTCATCAAGCTTATTTCCTTCTAGATCTCAGAAGTTTGTTAATTGTTCCCTACTTGCAAGAGTGAATGGTGCATTATAGTATTAGTCATTGGTCTTCCAGCTTTACTTCAGGCTTCATTTTTTCCTAATCCTGGAATATCCACTTCTCTGATAGCTGCTGTTGGAGAAGATCTTTATGCCAATATGACTCTTGAATATTTATGTAAGCCATTGTTTCGAGTTTGGACTTAGTTTTATGGCTAGTAGGCTACTTCCTTTCAATCTCTCTCCATTCTGGAAGACCTTAGTTAGATCTTCTTTTTGGTAAATGTCATTTTAAAGAGGAATTAAATGTCTATGTTATATAATTCCCAAGTGTGGCATGTTACAGGATTTGTTTCATTCTCTTTTAGTTGAGACTACTTACTGGTGACAAAAACCATTAGATATTTTAACATCATTTACTCCACTATGATGTTGTTTGATTCTGCAGTGATGGGGTTCCGAATGATGTCACTTGATGCTTTTTACATGGGCTTGCATAGTCTGGATTTTGTAGTGAAGGATAGATTCTTTGTACATTATGGACATCCTTTTCTGGACAGTACATCCTTAGATAGAAAGAAGGTTTTATGCTGGTGAGTAGATATGCTGTAGAAGAGGCTTGGTGAATTATTAAGGTCACCTGTGGTCATCAAGTGAGTCACATGTCTGCCTATTTAGACTTTAGTTGGCATAATTAGATGCTCTTGTTTACATAACTAATGGCATGTTTGACAATAGATACAAACTCTCTCTCTCATATAATATTTCTTTTCTAAATTTGCAGCTCCGGTTTTCTTTTCCCTTTGTCACCTGCTTCTGTCTCAATCCTGATTTTTTTTGTTTATGTGCACTATGTGCAGAAGAACAGCAGTGTCTGAACTCAGAATTATGGCATGCATGTGCTGGACCTCTGGTGTCATTACCTGCTGTTGGGAGTCGGGTGGTGTATTTCCCACAGGGCCATAGTGAGCAGGTCAGCTTCTTGTTCTACTCTGTATCAGTGTTAATGCACTTTGAGAATGCATGGAATTCCAACTATTGTGGCATTACCTTCTTGTGTTTATTTGAGTTGATGATTCTTAGGCCATGATGTCCTGAGAAATCTTTTATATATGCTTTCATGCATGTACGTTAACAATTTCTGCTTTGTCCTCAGGTAGCTGCATCAACCAACAAGGAAATTGATTCTCAAATCCCCAACTACCCAAGCTTACCTCCTCAACTGATCTGCCAGCTGCACAATGTTACTATGCATGTAAGTTTTCTCTTCAATATGCACCTGCTCGATTTGCTGGTCAGCTATATAATGCATTAAGAAAAATGTACAATGCATAAAAACCATTTCTTCTACAGGCAGATGTAGAGACTGATGAAGTTTATGCTCAGATGACATTGCAACCATTGAGCTCGGTATTAGACTGTCATATTGTTTTAGCCTTATATTAATGACACTTGCAATATCTTTTCATTTGTGTACATTTTTGTTCTAATATGCAGCAAGAGCAAAAAGATCCCTATCTTCTTACAGAATTGGGAACACCCAGCAAACAACCAACGAATTACTTCTGTAAGACATTGACTGCAAGTGACACTAGTACACATGGTGGATTTTCTGTTCCCCGTCGAGCAGCAGAAAAGGTTTTCCCTCCCTTGGTGGGTATTTTATGAATTATGTTGACTGGAATGACTGTTTATCTTAAAGTTCTAGAATTTCTAACAACGTTGTCCTCTTGTGAATTTTATGAATTATGTTGACTGGAATGACTGTTTATCTGAAAGTTCTAGAATTTCAGACAACGTTCTCCTCTTGTGAATTTTGAAGGATTATTCACAGCAGCCTCCGGCACGGGAGTTGATTGCAAGGGACCTTCATGGCAAGGAATGGAAGTTTCGTCACATTTTTCGTGGTGAGTATATGTTTTGCCCATCTGTCATATGGTCGTTAGTGTTTTATGCAACTAAACTCTACCTGAGGATTCCTTGTGTGAGCTTTTTTGTCACAACATTGTCGTACAAATTTTGGTGATCAAGCACAAAGGAACAACTGGTGCTTCCCTAGCCTTGCACAATTTAAAGATAACTTTTTAATTTTTTATTTACATGACAGCCTGGCTCTGAGCATTTTTTTTATATATTTTATTGCTTCGATAGCTTTTCCATGAGGGAGGTTTATTTCTATTACTTTTCCTGTTGCAATTGAGCCATTTTATTCAGGACTGATACTCCAATCCACTGACACAAACTGGCTGCTGTTCGTGTAGTCAGTTTCAGATATAAGAACAAGGAGTGTGCACAATTGTTTTGTAGTTTGCTCATAGAATTCTCAATGGTGGAACCTACCTTAGGATTTTGGACAAATGACATGAGGGATGCATGATTTGTACGCTATATTATCCTGAATGAGGTCATTGATGTGATGGATAACTCCACAAATATTATTGAATGTGAATCTGAGACATCATCATTTGTTTGCCCACTTAGTGCCCAATATCTGATAATACTTTAAAATATGCATGGAACACAAGTGTGGAAGACTTGATGTACTAGAATTATATCTGTTTTATTGCGTGTGTATGATCCAAAAATAGAAGGTTCCACGCTAATTTTGTGCATTGGTTGTGGCATTTTTCAAGTATCTGGACTAAGAAACCTTTGGAATTTTGTTATTGTTGCACTCCTTGTTCTTTATAACTCCAGCATGTTCCAATTGACAGTCATGACTGAGATGCTTATTTCATTGGTTGCTAGTTTCTGCAGTATAAATTTTATTTGAGAAATGCATGTTTCATGATGCAGGTCAGCCAAAGAGGCATCTTCTTACTACAGGATGGAGTATATTTGTGAGTGCGAAGAGACTAGTTGCAGGAGATTCTGTTCTCTTTATCTGGTATTGTCATAAAACTTATGTCAGTTGCATTTATTTGGCACTTCTATTTCCTTGTTGCCAATAATTGAAATTATCCTTTTAGGAATGAGAACAACCAATTGCTTTTGGGTATTCGACATGCCAATAGACCTCAAACTGTCATGCCATCATCTGTACTGTCTAGCGATAGCATGCACATTGGCCTACTTGCTGCGGCTGCTCATGCTGCTTCTACAAATAGCAGATTTACCGTATTCTACAACCCAAGGTAAATTTGGTGCGTTCTGAAATGTATGCTTTTATGTTCTCCACTTAATGTTTGCCAATAATATATGCTTTCAGAGCAAGCCCTTCTGAATTTGTAATTCCACTAGCTAAGTACATTAAAGCAGTCTATCACACTCGTGTTTCTGTGGGTATGCGTTTCCGGATGCTTTTTGAAACTGAAGAGTCAAGTGTTCGAAGGTAACTGCTTCTTCATTCTCCTATTCTTATTTTTATTTTTTTTCAGAATTAGATTACATGAAGTGTATTCTTGTTCTGTTTTACACTCTCTTTTGACATTCTATAAGATTCAAGTTGCAATGTTTGTCACTTTATCTGCAGATACATGGGCACAATTACAGGGATCAGCGATCTTGACCCTGTTCGATGGTCAAACTCACACTGGCGTTCAGTGAAGGTAAGTGCAATGTGAATAACCACCATCTTTTTTGTATTCCAGTTGACTGCTTTATGGAAAGAAGTCAATAACTGTGTTTTTAAGACTACACATTAATGTTTGACTACTGCCAAAATGAATTCAGAATATACAAACATTTTTGATGTGTCATAATCATATTAGTTTGATGTTACTGATGCAGGTTGGCTGGGATGAGTCAACAGCTGGAGAGAAGCAACCTAGGGTATCTTTATGGGAGATTGAGCCCCTGACAACCTTTCCTATGTATCCATCTCCTTTTCCTCTTCGTCTTAAGCGACCATGGCCCATTGGATTGCCTTTCTTCCAAGGTATGCTTTATTAATGCAACATGAGCAATCAGAACATTTGTACACAAACATGCATTAAGTTTTAGGTAACCTGACAATCTTCAATGGGAATATGTTTAAAAATGTTTTAGTTGTACTGTCATTTTATCTTCCTATTATTTTCAATTTATGTAGGGGGAAAAGATGATGGCATTGATCTAAATTCATCTCTGATGTGGCTTAGAGATGGTGGAATCCCAGGAATTCAGTCAATGAATTCCAATAGTGTTGCTGTTACACCCTGGATGCAGCCAAGCCTTGATGCATCAATGCTTGGTATGCAACCTGACATGTACAAGACCGTGGTAGCAGGAGCCCTTCAGGAAATGCGAACTATGAATCCCATAAAGCAGGTATCTACTGCAATGCTTCAATTCCAGCAACCCAATAACACAACTAGCAGATCCAACCCCATATTACCAAGTCAAGTTCTGCAGCATGTGCAACCTCAATGTCAGCAGTCCCTTCCAATCATTCAAGGAAACCAGGTGCAAAACCAGACTCAGTCTTCATTTATTCAACATCATTTACAGCAGGGCCACTCATTTTCTGAGCAACAAGAGCAACTGCAAGTTCCACAGTGGCAGCAGCAGCAGCAACAGCAACAGCAGCATCTGCATCTTCAGACACCACAATATCAACAAATTCAGCAGCAGAAAATTTTGTCCAGTTATCAACAAGTTCCTAATGTACCATCAACTCTATCTCAGCTTGCCTCTAGTTCTCAATCCCAATCTACCACATTGCACATGATTTCCCCATCTTTCCAGCTGAAGGACTTTCCAGATTCTAATGGCAACTCTGTTTCAGCATCGACTGCCTCCCCCCTGAATAACATTTTGCATCAATTTTCTACAGAAGAAACATCACAACATCTTAGTTTGCCAAGATATGTGCAACCAATTAATTCCGGTACCTGGTCGTCTAAGCGAGTTGCAGTTGAATCAATGCTTCCATCAGGAGCTCAAAATGTAATCTCACAGGTAGAACTATTAGGTGCAACACACCCTAATATTTCCCTACAGTCTGTTACATTGCCACCATTTCCTGGAAGAGAATGCTCAGTGAACCAAAATAGTAACATGGATACCCGAAACCAACACTTGTTTAGTGTCAGTGAAAACTCCTCACTCCTAGTGCAAAATGGCATTCCAAGTCTCAGCACTGCTGTCAGTGAGAATGATTCAATGAACATGACATATGCTGCATCCAGATTTCTGAGTTCCTCTGGAAATGACTTCACTATTAATCAAGCATTGAGTGGTTCTAATGGCATGGATGAATCAGGATCAGGATTTTTGCGGTATCCTGAGAATGTTGATCAAGTGAACCCACAGAGTGGAACATTTGTTAAGGTCAATCATTTATTCTTCTGTGTTTTTTCAGTTTATCCTGTGGTTCTCTTATCTGGATTTTGTTTCTAAATCCTTAAAATGATCAAAAGTGTTGTCTGCGATTAGATTTTTGTACCAGTGTGTAATGTGCATGTTAACTAAGCTAATACTCATTCTGCTGTCAAATGATCACAGGTTTATAGATCAGGATCATTCGGGAGGTCACTGGACATCAGCAGGTTTAGCAGCTATCATGAGCTGCGCAGTGAGCTTGGGCATCTGTTTGGCCTGGAAGGCCAATTGGAGGACCCTCAGAGATCAGGCTGGCAGCTTGTATTTGTCGATCGGGAGAATGATGTTCTTCTTGTTGGAGATGATCCTTGGCAGTAAGTTATTTCTGCTAATGCCATTAATGAAAATACTATTGCAAATGTTTTTTTTAATAGCTGTCAATGGCTATCGCTTTAGTAGACATTTTTTCAGCAGATTTTTTTCGGATCATTCACCCATTTTCTAGTCTGATTTGCTCTAGAAATGAAACTTCTGTTTTGCTTCCATTACAGATTCCTGTTTCTTTTTATTAGCTACAATGCTGTAGATGAATTTATTACAGGCTCCAAAGTCTCGAGATCCTTGTTTGGTTTGGCATTTCATAAATGCTTATTTGCCATTTCCTCTTATTGTGCTTGTTCCAGGGAGTTTGTAAACAATGTATCATGCATAAAGATTCTTTCCCCACAAGAGGTGCAACAGATGGGCCAACAAGGTGTAGATTTCGCAAGTTTGCCCCCCATCGAAAAGCTTCAAAGTAACGGTTCAATCACTATGTTGGCCGGCAGGTCTCGAGAAATCTTTGCACCAGAATCACATCTATTGCGTCATTCAAGTACCGACTTCTGAATTCCCCGTTAATCCATATTTTGCTGCACCTAAGAGCTAGATTTAAGCACTGAGCAGGTCTGATTGATCTGTCTACATTTAATACCTGCAACGCATGGTATGCACTCATAACCTTGCTAAGACGGATTATGTGAATGTAGGCTATTTCATTATTTTACTTCATGATATGGTAATACTGAGAAAGCATTCTAATTTCTTCTACTCCAGGCAACCTTACCCAGTATGTTTGAGCTCCTTCTAGTTAGTGTGTCAAAACTAGACACAAGTGTTAGATTAAAAGTTGGTTTCAGTCAAAGCATGGATTCCACTATGGTATGGGTAAGAGCACCTACCTTCATGTCACTGACCTTCATGTCTTCTCCCCTCATTCTTTTACACTGACATCTTTTTCATTATCCTCCTGAACATGAATCATATGCTGATTGTCTCATGTTGCAGTAGCCCACCTTCTGATGAGTGTGTGGTTGAAGGAGGGGGCACATTGCCACTGGAACTGGAAGTGGGGAGGATGTGGCCTCCATTAATCCCCGCCCACTAAGAATATGGGCATCTCTCCCACTGGCATCTTCTTTCTTCCATCATACCATGGTCTTTCTCCCATCCCCATCAGATCTGTGTTGGTCCCAGTGGCCTCAGATCTGGCCTTTGCTTCTTTGGCTTCTTTTTGGGAAAAGGATCTTTCTAGCTTAACCTGAGGTGACAGCAGCAATCACTTGATAGAGCTGTTCATCCACCACATTACTCTTTACAGGGGATAAGGACTCTCACGACTATATCACAGTAGTGGTTGAGTTCAGCTGCTCTGATTGCTGTAAGTGGCACCAACCAAAGCTACAGAAGGCATTCTTGAAGTAGTTTGGTCAATCATCTGCAACAGAGAGACTAGAGAAGTCTGAAATTATGATTCCAAAATCTTTTACACTTTAGATCTAACATCAGAACTTGTTTTTCATGTCAACCAGTATTCATCACTTAATCTTGTTGGATTAAATTCATACACCCAAACTCTTGCCATTTCATGGTCAGGATGAATTTTGTTGAAGCAAAGTCAATCAGGTATTATTAGATACACTTTTCTAAATCTTATTTATTTTGTGGGCTTTTGATTTGACTAGAGATGTCATACATGTGGAAGAAGATTCATATAGCTGACCCTTAATATTACCGAAAGTGTATTTTATTCATGTTCTAAAAAATATCACAGTAGAGTGGGCAACTTTGGCTGAAGTTTTAGACTAAAGGACAGGTGTTTCTGCAAGGATTCATTCAGGTCCATCCATCACTGGTGAAGTGATGATGAACTAATAACCCATTTTGGATTTCCGTTTCAATCCCAACAAGACACCATCGACACATTCAACATTATCTATTCATGATGGTCCTAAAACAATGAGGATCAAGTTGTTTCTGAGACAAGCCCACAGCCATCATCTCCTTGCAAGTTGAGGGCTTCCCTCCTTGCCCTTTGTAGTTCTAATCCTTGGATTTATGCAAGCTTTTTTCCTGTTGTATTTATTGAAAGCTTGTAGGAAAAATGAGAGAGCCTTCCCAGGTATGTAGTGGGACATGGATGGATTGAAACAGTCATATCCAAACCTTTGTCCCCGAATACCAATGATTATATATATATATATATATATATATATATATATATATATCATATTCTTAGTTTCATTTATATCTCATATGACTAAAGTAGGATGTCATATTTTAATTTTTATTACTAAGGAATATGATGAAAAGAATGTAATCTTAAAATTAAAATATGTTAATTTACTAAATAAAATTGATAAGATTTTTTTTGTTTATAGTATTTTTGATATTTGTACCTAATTATAATATTTAATCAAAAGAAAATACAAGCATAATATGTCCAATATTTGTTACACAATTTTTACATGTTATCGTTCATATCTATGCAGCATGCATTATGTCATATATATAACATCTCAAAATCATTAACATGTCATATATATAACATCTCAAAATCATTAACATATGATATTTAATGGTAAACCCCTCATCTTAAAACCTTTTTAGCCAGCATAACCCTATAACATAACATATGCAAAATAAAGAGGTAAGATTTTATGTCGAAATAATTCAAAATATTTAAATGTATATGTAGGAAGTATAATAAATTCATGAACTTTTATGTCTCATATTATAATATATAGATGCACTTCTATATCGTACGTCATCGTAATATATACGTGCATTCTTATACCGCACATCATAATATATATGTGTACTCATACATTACACATTATAATATAAGTGTGTACTTCTACATCGTACATCATAATATATATATGCACTCTCCTATCGCATGTTATAATGTATATGTGCGTTGAACATTATAACATATTCGTGCACTTCTACATTGCACAATATAGAAAACACGTGCATTCCAACACCATATGTTACCATATATGCATGTATATAAGATATTTTTATTATAATTCATATATTTTTATGTTTATAAAATACATATATTCATATTTAGCTCATGTTTAACTTATGATAATCATATCATTCAAAACATACTTTTTAAAATATATGACATCTATTTTATAGTAAATTAAACTTATATTTACCTGATTGAACTCAAAAATGAAAATCTCAATGAAAGATCATGTTCCTTAATGATTGAGTATGTTAGGGGGCAATACATCTATTAAATTGGAAGCATATGGTTGTGAGATGCCTTAATTAAGAATCCTACCTCTTGAATTGTTGATTTATAATAATTTATAATAATAATTTATAGAAAAAGTTTGATAAAATCTCTTATAAAATAGACTATACTCAATCTAAAAATTCATCTAAATTCTACCATCAAATTTTCAATAATTCACACCATAAATAAATGAACTAGTTAGTATCAATCAGACTATCGCATAATTCTGAGAAAAAAATTTATTTCACTATTCTAGCTGATTAAACGATCTTAAATTATCATGAAATTTTATAGAAAACTATAAAACATATAAAACTAAATACATACCAAATTTTAGCTTAAAATTAAATTATTTGGAGGCTAAACTACCCTCCTAATTCAATTATCAACACTTATTTTATTCTGTTGAATCTGAGTTAAGATTGTTTGAACTTATCAACCTCATATTTTGGTGTATAGAGGTGGTATTCACTCAATTACAAATCTTATAGATCCCTAAGAGAACCTTTAAGATATACTAAAAGGATAAAACCTAATTATATTCAGTCAATTTAACTCGAATATAATCACTTCTTAGAAAATTAGAGATTTTGAGTACCTTAGATTAGGATAATAACTCTATACACTAGTATTAGATTAAGGTCATATAAAGGCCTTATAACCATAAGAAAATTATACAAAATATATCTAAAAATTAAATATTAATTCAAAGCCTAGATTACTCAAAAGTAGCTGAAAAAATTAATATATAATTTGCAAATTGAAATCCTAGGTATTGCAAGGGAAGAATTGAGTTTTTCATATCTTAATCTTTCTTAGAGTTAGGGTTTTCTAACTTCTAGGAGAAAAACTAAGAAAATGACTAAAGAAGGAGAGAAAGGATAGTGGGTTATTAAGTTAGTAAAGAAGATGAGACTAAAATAAGATAAAAGTACTTAAGACCTTACGTTAAAGGTCTAGGGTTCAATCCTATTAGGTCTCATTTTAAGTTTTTTTTTTACAAATATAATTCTAATATTATAATAATTTCAATTGAGTTTAATTTGGTTTGACAAAGATTATATTTTTGATTTAAACTCATTCTTCAATCTTATACATCTCAATAGTTAGTATAATACTCATCCTTGATTTGCATATCTATTTAATTTTTTTTTATTATATCTATGCTTAAGTAGCTTATGATCCTCCACATACATAATGTTTAAGACTCAAACTTCTTTATGTTAATCATGATCAAACTCATTTAAGTCTTGAGATTTAAGACTCAAACTTCTTTACGTTAATCATGGTCAAACTCATTTAAGTCTTGAGATTCACTTTAGTTTGATTGAAATTCAACCATCATTTCTAGTTACTATATGTGTACTTATTATTATAACTAAAGCTCATATTCAAGTGTGGTAACATATTTTGGCTTATTGTGCTATGCTTAACATAAACATTAATACTTATGTATGCTCAACTAATATTTCATAGAACTAAGAATGATATTTTTGAAAAATATATACTTCAGTCTTAAATATAAGTATGTACTTTAATTTTAAAAGCTGAAAATATAAATATATCATTTATCATATTTATGAAGTATAGACATCACAAATCATATAACTAAATGAGGGTATATACATATTATTTTTGTTTGTATTGACATGTGAATTGTAATTCAATGTGTATGAGACTTGGGCATTACAATCCTTCTCTCCTAATAAAAATTTGTCTTTAAAATTTCTTACTTGAATAGCTCCGAATATTTCTCTTATATTTTTTCTTCCCTTTTCAAAGTTGCTTCCTTTATTGTGATTCCTCCATAGTAATTTGACTAAGGCGATCTTATTACGAAGTTTTTTTTCATTTCTATCAAGAATTTATACAAGTCCATTCCTTGTAATCACTAATAGTTTTTCCCTTAACATAAATTAAATACTATAAATAATGTATTACCTTATTATTAACTTATATGCATCTGTATTATAGTTAAGGAAATAATTAAATTTAATTTCCTTAATCATATGGATAAGTTAGGATTTCTACTAATCAATTAAATTATTAATTGATTTATTTCGATTTGATTTTTAGGAAGTAAATAGTTTATATTCCATTTTTGTGTATGAACTATAAAAAATAAATATTATATTTATATCTTTCTGTGTGAAAGTAAAATAAAAATAGATTAAAAATAAAAATTAAATTATTATTTATCTTTTAGGGAGATCTCATCTTCTCCTATATAAAAGGGGGTTACTCCCTCATTCCTCACCAAGCCTAATATTGGGAGGATTGAGGAGAGGACTTCTCGAGGAGATAATATTGAGGAAGGATAATCGAGGAGAGGTAAGATCCTTTCTTTTTTAATTAGTTTTTATTTATGTTTTAAAATCTTGATGTTGAGATTGTTATAATTTTATGATCTATAATGTTGTTCTAATTTTATAATTTCATGATTAGTAAATAATGATAATTGATTTGTGATGTTAGAATGATTATTTGATTTATATTGATCTCTTAAGCTTAAGTAAATTTTAATGTTGATTTAATTATTAAAATTCTTATTTTTGGATTAATATAGTAGTTCCAATTTATTTAATTTGATATATTTATGTTTCAAGAATTATGTATAAATTTCTATGATGTAATTAGTTTTAAATTTAAGATCATGAATTTAATTTTTTTTATTTAATGGATTTGAGTTATGTTGAATCTCATATTTTGATGATGAAACAACTTGATATGTGTTTATGTTTTAATCTGCGTTTTGAGTGACACAGGATGCTTCGATCAGGATGAGACAATTACAGCAGTAAGAATCATGTTGGGCCGGAGGAACATGTCAGAAGATTGGACGTCGGGCCGGTGGATCGGTCGACGCATCGACAGAAGGTTTCGGGTCGTGGATTCAGGTATCGGGCCAAGAAGAGCGGATATTGTGCCAAGGACATCGGAGTTGCGGAGTCAACTGACCGATTGGGCAATAGGCCGCACGAGAGGATGATGCGCCGAAGAATCGGACGAAGCGTCGATGGACCAATGACATGTCGGACAACTTGGTTAATTGCTTAGGATTAATTGTCTCGATCGAAGTTTTGTTTTAAGTGTGCAGGATTAACTATGATGAAAGTAATACATGCAGTAGGAGTTGCGCCGAAGTCAAGACTATGATCACGTTGGGAGTTCGAGAGTTCGACGGAAGTCCGGACGGTCGTCGGAGGTTCTACGGGAACAAATCCGAGAAGTCCTGGAGCTTGCCAAAGAAGCTCGTCGGAACTCGCCAAGTGGATCGTCGCAAGTCCAGGAGTTTGCCGGAAGTCCGCAGGAGCATCGTCGAAGGTTCGTCGGATGTTCGCCGGAAGATCGCCGGAAGCTCACCGGAAGAAGCGATTGACGCATCGGAGCAAGCTACAGTATATGCCTTAAGAAAGGTCGTAATTAGCACAATGATTAAGTTAGAAATGGGAGGTGATCCCATTAACTTAATCTTGGGGAAATTGGGCCCCTGAAAGACCCAAATTGGGCCGAATGGATCAGCCCACCGCCTGACAGGGGCGGTTGCACCGCTGGCCAAAAATCTGGGTCCGAATGGGCTGATCCATTCGGCCCAATTTGGGACTTTCAGCGGCACAATTGCCCCAAGATTAAGTTAATGGGATCACCTCACATTTCTAACTTAATCA
>LVTN01000063.1:448837-465423 GCA_001649415.1 Musa itinerans | reverse complement strand
TCCTCCTTTTTGCTGTTGCCAAGATCTCAACATTGCTACCTTTTTCTGCCACTTTGTTGCCCTTTTTATACATCTAAAACGCAGCCACCCACACTCCCAAATATGAAATTAGGGTTAGATTAAGTGGAGGGTGGGCTGTGGGCTGATAAAGCCCACCTTGGGCTGAATATGGGCTATCAGCCCAACAGTCGCAATATGACAAAGGACAGAATTTAGAAACCAGAAATCAACAAGATACAATATGCATTTGATTTACTAATATCATTTTTATGGCCCATTTGAAAAATAATGTAACTATTAAATATTTTTAGCTATATTTAACATTTGAAGATATACACCCTAATTGATATGAACTTATACATGGACCTGTAGATGCTTGAAACTTAATTGACTAGATCGATGTTTTGCAGAACAAGAATATTGATGTAATTCTAACTGACTATTGTATGCCACAAATGACTGGCTACGACCTTCTCAAGGCTGTCAAGGTACGTAGCATCTTCTCTTTGCTCTTTGTAGTGATCGACTATCACATTATAATCATGGTATAACTTTGTCTACTGATGATGCAAGGTCAAGTTCTAACACTTATCCTAACTATCAGGAGCACAGCAGCTACCCATCCATACCGGTAGTCATGATGTCATCTGAAAATGATCCTCAGAGAATCAGCAGGTACTCTCTCTTGTTACCTTCATGAACTACTTTAAATCCTCCGGATGCAAATTTTAGCTTGCCATACACAACTGTTACGTGTATTAGCATCTCAAGTTCAAGTGATGGTGCAAATAAATGAAATAACCAAACTGAATAAGCATGTTTGATGTAGTCGGGCAACCGCTGTTTGTCAAATGAGATCTGTTTTATGTTATCAAGATTGGAGGATCTTGGCTATTGCAAACGAGCTTCTTACCTACACTGGAGATGCATCTTTAACAAGATTCTTTACATATGCATTTATATCAAACGCATAAAAAGTGGGTGAAGTGTATATATGTGTATGCATGTTGCGCACATACATCTTTAGACGAAGGAAAACAGATATAGAGCCAGCCAGGTCTCTCTTTTTATTTTGTCCACTAAAATGAAGTTTGTGTCTGATTGTGCAGGTGTCAAGGCGATGGAGCTATAGATTTCATCCTTAAGCCACTGAAAGTAAAAGACGTACAGAGATTAAGAAGTTATGCTTTGGGGAGGACTCCGATATCCAAATCAAGTACCAAGAGGAAGTTGCCAGTAGATTGGATAGCTGAAAGTGATGGGGATATAAACAGGAATAACCTTTGTAGATGAACAAATACTAGAAGACCATAATATGCAGCGGAATTAAATGGAAGCACAATCAAACAAAACACCAAGATATACGTGGAAAACCCCTTCAACGTGAAGGGTAAAAATCACGGGGTAAACTAGAGATAATCCACTATGAAAATAATGAATATACAAATCTCTCAATCTCTTGCCCAAAACCCTAGCAACAACCACAAGAGAATAACTGGGATACAAGGATCACGTCACTGCCCACAATATCTAAAACCTCCCCAAGTAACCACAGCAAGAGTCTACTGTAGATTGATCTAACCTGAGATGAGAACACTGCTAGATGATTGAGAACAGTCTCTCTGCGTTGTCCTTGTCTTCTTCCCTTTCTTTCTCTTCCTTTCCTACCTTGTTTTCTTCCTCTTCTTTGGAATCCCGTGGCTTTTTAGATCTGCCTCGTTGCTGCCTTTTTATAGCCTTAATCTGCCTCTAAAACGCAGCCACCACACCCCCTAATCTTAATTAGGGTTAGGTTAAGAGGGGGTGTGGGCTGCCCAAGCCCAATGTGGGCTGAATATGTAGGCTGCCAGCCCAACAGCCTATACATAATAGGGCCAAGTTGTCTGGATCATCCAATCGCCGAGTTGAACTATCGGCCACTCGACCATTCATAGACTTAGCAACCAGTTTCTAAGCTTTCACCTTGATACCAGACTCCTTATCCAGTTTATTCTTGAGCCTCTTATCCTGCTACTCGGGATTCAAGAACATACCTAGACCCTTATGAGCAGCTCACCAGCATCCCCTCCTTCTATGGGAAAGTATCAGTGAAACACTGCCTCCGTTACCGCTTAAGGACCGCCCTATACGCTAAGGCTCTAAACTCCCATGGTGAGATAGGCTAGGGTCAGAATGCTTTATTTGAAATGAAAGCCCGATCGATCCTCCGTCATCTCTTACGTACTATAGTAGTTATGGTGCCCGTGCTATAGTAGTTCGGTGCTATAGGTGTGTCTAGTAGTAGCTTGGCTGATAGAGAATCGATGCACTGCGCTTGTCGGGGTAGGGGTAGTACAGCGCATCCAGAGCTACTCACTATAGGAATCGAGCTACTCTAAAAAAATCAAACTAGCAATAACAAGGCTCACGCTCCTGTATCTCATTCTTCGACTTATGAAATTGAGTATCCCTATCTCCCGGGCCTAGGCTTCGACTCCTCTCTTTCAAGTAGTAAATACGGAATTGATTAAAGCCTTCTATAATGGAACAACTAGGCATAAGGCCTTAACTGCAGCTATTAAGAATTGAGGTAGAAACGAGGAATTCACCAGTGCATGACAGGACTTACCCACTAAACTAGGAAATACAACAATCCACTAAACTAGGAAATACAACAATGCCAACTAGAAAACAACTAATAAGTAAAAGAATTACACTGGTGCCCACAAGACAACAACATGTAAAACAGACTAAGGAAGGTCCATTTCAATGATCTTTTACGTTTTCCCGTGTTTTTTCTTAGCAATTTATATACGAGCCATCAATTTGCCCGTTGCTTGTCTCTTGCCCTAGTACCGTTGTTTGTCGGGTTATATATATATATATATATATATATATATATTTTGAAACTTGGCACATACCAATATACCATTTATAAAATTTTTTTGAAAAGTACCCTTATTTTTAAAATTTCTAACCATGAGTTTTTTTTTGTCTAAGACCTAAAATACTCTTAGACACCTACTCATTTTCTTTTTCTTTCTTTTTTTTCTCTGCTTGGATTGATTTATAAGATGAAAAAGTTTAATTATAATATTTTTATATTAAATTATAACATTTTTTAAATATTATTGAAAATGCTACATTATAAACACAATGTTTTTTTTAATAAAATATACCGTGTTTCTAGTATATACGCCGTGGTATTGCCGAAGGCACTGTCGCACATTATAAAAATAGTTAACGGGACCAATTTCATAGATCCATAGGAATTTCCTATGGAGGAAATATTATGCCAAAAAAGGGAGTGTTACTTTTCCCGTTTGGTTCCACGTCATGTCCCAGTCCACCGGTGACGGCCGTAACCAACCAGGAAACAGGCATCGCCCTACACGTCACCAAAATTACTATCTAAATGTCATTACTCTCAAGCTATAATACAGGTGGGAATTAACATAATCAATGATTATGTCTAAATTATTGGTACTTTAACACTTTTTTTCTTTTTACCACTGTGTTGGTACAGGCTTGTACCATATTTCTGAGAGGTAATATGATACGATTATATTATTGTTGTATCATATATTGTTTACTTTTCATAAAAATTATTTTATCATTGTAGGTTTAATTGTAGGTGTCAGCTCTATAATATTTTTTATAAAAAGAATATGGATTACCATTCTTATACCCAATAGCAACTATAAGATAAGAATATTAAAATATTAAAATATTAAAATATCAAAATGAACAACTTCTTTTCTTCAAATATATTATAATTTTCTCAAAGGATATTTACACTTGCAATTCAATATGAGTATGAGAAAAGACACCTTAGTATCAACCCTTATCCTTGGCATTGGCAAGTTGATCCTGGAATACTTGTTAAAGTTAATTTTAAATTGTTAGTTATTTCAGATCTAGAATCACTCAGCAATATTCCTTCTAATCATTTCAATCATAAAGGCAATAGATAAGTCACAAATATCCTTTATTAATGAATTCATACTTTCTGATGTATTTGTTGTGAACATTGTATAACAACAGTCAAGGAAATATACAAAGGTTAATTTCTCTTTCTCAGTTTTAGATATCCATATAAAACTTTCTTTACTATCTTTTCTCAACTTTAAACTTGTACATAGTAGAGGATCTTGTAGCAGCTCAAAATAATTTTGCAGTCTCTTTGTCTTGCACATCGCTCACAAGATTTTTAGATATATAAACCATACAATAACCATGATATGCTACTGGGAAGATCTCTTTCACAACTAAAATAATTCTTAGATTTCAATCACTGATAATAGTTAAATTTTTGTATCTCATAATATATATTCTCAGTTAATGCAAGAACCACTCACATAAATCCTTACACTCAATTTTTGTCACATCAAATGCAATTGAAAAATAATCTATTACAACCATCAATAGCTATAGCCATCATCAAATCACTAGGATATTTGTCTAATAGATATGCAACATCGATACCAAAAACAGATCGCATATATAATCTAAACGTTCTAAGGTAAGCCTAGAAAGCCCAAAATATTCTTTCAAGATTATTTTCTGATGAAACTATCATTTGGATACGAGTCTCATAGTCATGTGGTTTTAACTCCCTTAAAAAACGAATTATATTAGTATATGACTGGTCAAAGTTATCATGAACCTTATTAAGTGTAATCTCTCTTACAAAATAAGCTTTCTTGTATGAAACAATAACTCCAAATCTCTTTCTGAATATCAACAATAATAATTTTTAAAATATAATCAACATTTGTTATAACTTGTTCTTTGATTTGATCTATAACAAAAAAAAAACTACAGTATTCCTTATGATCCCTATACAATCTTAATAAATTATAATCATGTTCTTTATGAAATTTGATATTTCAAAAATTATTAGTTCCACCACGAGCTACTATCATCTATTGGCAATAAAAAACTTTACATTTTGCTTTTACATCATAAATTCTAAGTGCAACATGTTTAATTTCAAAATTTCTTCCAATAACATAATCTTTCAAAGCTTTATAAAATTTAGCCCTATCTCGAAACATGTGTATAAAGATATTATTTGAGTTACAAAATAATATATAAAAAATAATAAAATAATTTTAATATCATTCAAATATCATATCTTATTAGAAAAAATATCATTTTACAAATAATCATCATCTTTAGCAAAAGGAACTACACCATCATCTTAGCTATAATCTATAATTGTATTCAGCAAGTACTTGTTCAACATCATCATACATATCCTCACTTAAGATAACTCGCTAACCAACTTCTAATGCATCATAAATATTAAGGTTTATGTCACCTTCATCTTCTTCTTATAATCTTTCTTTAGCCAATTCATTTTTGAAGTCTTCATCACAATAAAATGGGTTATTAAAGTATATAGAAAGAGTCCCAAAACTTGAGCTATTTGATAAATGATTTTCATCAAAACTTAATAACTTGATGTCTCATTGATCAATATTATCAAGAACTAAAAATACTTCATAGGATCCTCCCTACAATGAGATTATTAAAATTAAAAATATTATTATTTTTAAATTAATGAATCAATATAACAGTAAAATATGTTATAACACATTGACTTCCATGAAAGTACAACATGAAATAGGTGTTTTTTTTTTAAGACATCAAAACACTTAAATGATATTTTTTGTCTTCTTGATTCAAGAAGGAAAAAAAGATAAAGAATAAGGAGATGGACAAGAAGAGCAGCAACAATCCACATACGGAAGAAAGGAGAAGATAAATAAGAAGATGAACAAGAAGGTAAGTGATAAAAGAGAAGCCTTTTGTTTCTTCATCAAGATCAGCACCCATACTATGACATTATCTAACCATACATTGTACTGACCACTTTGTAGGTCTCCTTAACAGAGTTAAAATGTTAAACCAGTAGTGAACCATCTCAACCCGAACCGGTCAACAAAGCCTTTCTGAGGTCCCAAAGCCACTGTTTTGGGGGGCAAAAAGATAATGACTTAGTTGTCAGGAGTAACGGATAAAATAGCTCACCAAGGGACGCTGTTTGGGTGTTATTTAAAGTAAGAGAACTCTTAGAAAAAAAAAGCCAAAGTTATGGGATTTTTTCGATAATTCATCCAAGATCTAATTGATTTTTTTTTAAAAAAATTATTATTAGATCAAATTTTGATTGTTCAAGATAGATATGGATTCAAATCTAACCTAATTTTTTTCTTGAGTCGATCTCAAGTCAAACTTCTCTAGTCCAATCTATACTTTAGAAAATGATATTGAGGCACTCCCAATAATACCTCCCCAATGCTTAAATCAGTAAGTTGGCCAGTCAAATCAGACAAGTTTCAAATTTCAGATTGTCCTAGGACATATCTATGAAACCCCTTTTATAGTAGATTCTTGAAACCATTACCTCAGAATGAGACATTACTAGTGAGAATGTGGAGCATCGATCTCAAGTTTAATTGTCGTTGGCCCGTGTCTAGTCCGAGATGATATAATGTTCCAAACATGGTGCAGTTCAAATGGTTGGAGAGGTTAGTTGGCCAAAAGGAGCGAAGCCATGGAGTGTTGATGTGCATGACACATAAGGGCCGCTTCGTGTCTATCCATATGAGGTATGGGTTTCAGGTACATGGCATTGAGGTGGCGCCTAGGTGTTTGTTAGGACCAAGTCGGCACTAAAAGGGGAGGGTGAATTAATACTTACGATAAAAACGTAGGTTTTGAAAAATTACATTCGATGAAAACACCATGTTGGAAATGTTGAAGGTATGCTTGAGTTAGAATAAGTGAAATAAGTAATTAAAATAATATCATTGATAATGAAAAGTAAAATAGAAATGTAAACAAGATTTATAGTGGTTCGGTCGTCGTGACATACATCCACTCTCGATTTCTCTTCACTCGAGGCCACCGGCTTCCACTACCGATCTTCTTTCCAATGGGTGAAGATCAACTATCCTTACACTCTTTCTCTTTTTTACAGGTTCAGGAGAGAACCTTTACACCCTTTTTTTATAAGTGTTCCCTCACACACCTCTCTTAGGACTATTACTAAGCTCTTGGAGGAGAGACTCTATACCTAAAGGAGTTTACATGGAATCATAGAGTTTTTGCTCTATTTTCATGTGTTTTCTAAGCAGGAATTTGTGGGGTATTTATAGACCCCGAATGACTTCAAAACTTGGAGACAAAATTCAAATCCTAGGTTTTTGGGGTACTGGCGGTACCATCGCTTGTCAGTCTGACACTAGGCGGTACCACCGCCCAATCTGACGATACCACTGCTTGACATATTAACACTGGGCAGTATCATCGCCCAGTCTGACAATACCACCACCTGACACAGTCTTGAAGATTGTGTTTGGGCGGTACCATTGTCAAACCCTACTACAGGACATTGAATGGGCCAAATAGTAGACCTAATTCAATCCTGATTCAGGCACAATTGGCCTTTAATTGAGTTGGCATTGTTTTACCTCAATACCGACTTAATTAGACCTAAACTAACTCAATCTAAACAAATTATTACAAAGCATTAATCATATGTTGTCCAACATGCCATTGGTTCATCCGGCGCTTCGTCTGACCCTTCGGCACATCGTCCTTTCCTTTGGCATATTGCCTAATCGGCATGTTGTCTTCCCGTAATATCCAATCTCCTTGCGCAATGTCTGATATTCTTGGCCTAATGTCCGAACTCATGGCATAAAGCCTTATGCCAACACGTCGACCGATCCTTTGGCTCGACATCCAATCTTCTTACATGTTCCACTTCGGCCCAATATTAATTCTTCCTACTTTAATCAAATTATCTCTTCATGGTCATAGCTAGTCCTGTATCACTCAAAACACATATTAGATCACAAACTTATCAATTGATTTCATCATCAAAATCTAAGATTCAACAATCTCCCCCTTTTTGATGATGATAATCAATTGATGACGGAGTTTAACTAAACTCCCCCTATCAATATGTCATACTGATATAACCTCAACATGTCATATCAAAATAATCATGTGCAGCAAGTCATTACATTCATCATTGCATACATCATTCAAAATCATAAGTATTGCATGCATAATACCAATTCATCATGTATATTTTCAAAATCATCATTATATGCATGATTCTAAATCATCATACATAATTTTATATCATCATTTTAGGCATAATATGCATGATTATCATCATACCTTCTCCCCCTTTATTATCGACAAAAATGAAAAGTGCAACTAACAAGTTTTTAGATATGCAAGCTAGTAAGATAGCAAGTTTTGAACATACAAGCTAGCAAGTTTTTCACATATGAAAGTCAGTAAAATTTTACATCTTTTGATATGTGCAAGATAGCCTATTTTTGCATCTTCTTGAAATATGCAAGCTAGCAAACTTTGCTTCTCTTTTGAGATGAGCAAGCTAGCAATTTTAGCAAATTTTACATCATGCAAGTCAGCAAGTTTTCTCCTTAAAATGTGTAAGCTATCAATACTTTCTCTCCCTTTATTATTATCAAAAAGAAGGAAAGAATACAATATTATAGTTAATTTCCCCTTACATCAATTATCAAATCATCACATGAAGAATATCAAGAAAGATTAATTTGGTAATGAGATATACAATTCATGAATACAAAGAAATTATACATAATAAAACTCAAGTCATAAAGCTTAAAAACTCAAGTGACATATCATGGTTAATTTGGATAAATATCCTCTTTAGTAAACAACAACAAAAATTATAGAAGAACAAATAATAAATGATCTCGATTTATGCATAGGAATTCTCAAGTCATCAAGATCATGTTTCATAAAATAAATTCTCAAAAGTTAAGATTCCGAGAAATCAAGAAAAACCATGATTCATATGGATAATTCTCCTCTTTAGTAAATGACAAAAAGAAACATAAGAGAATAGAATAGTTGAATATCTTGATTAATGCATAAGAAATCTCATGATTTATATAGAAAATCTCCTCTTAAATAAAATATAAGAATCATACGAGAATAAAGAGTAAGAAATCTTGATTTATAAAAAAAATCTTAAGTATCAAATATCAAGAAATCAAAATCATGATTAGGATAAAACTCATTCAAATTCAAATAATCAAAATCACTTTCAAGACATTCAAAATGACATAAATAGATTTATCAATTTCTTATTGAAAAATCGATAAGATAGAGATAAAGAGATTTTCAAAATGCATTCCCTTTTTAGTTGTTTCAATTTATGTGATTATTTTCATGTAAACATGCCTTTGTCTTTTATGCTAAATCAAAACATGCATCATCGTTTAAAACTGAAAGAGAAAGATTTATCACAAATATCATCAAGATCAAAAGTGTTAACACATAATTCCAAAACATAAGATTTCAAATCATCATTACTTCAAATCATCATGCAAAATATAAAATCATCGAGTATGATACCAAAACTTTTAACATTTTTATTACATCATTACATCATTAAATCATCAAGCATGATTTCATTGAACATAAAGCATCTTCGATTAAAATCATTTTGTTACCAATAGTTCTAATTCTAATGATCTTTCATTTGTTGTTTTGGCTAGTTAGCTTTATGAAGTATTTTGGATCTTCGGTCATAAGCCTTGAGCATCCACTATCAAAATATCATTTTTGCTCCTAGCTTTTGATTTTAGAGAAGTTTATAAGAAGTGAGGGTTTGTTCTAGGTACCCATTTAGCTTTGCGTCCCTCATGGTTTGATCTATCATTCTTAGCTTTTGGCATTAAGTTATTCATGGTTCCTTTAAGAACCCAAACAAACTTATGTGAGTCATACTTTTTAAATAGACATTTATATGCAAAATGACCATATATACCATAAAAATTACACTTAATCTTAGGGGGAACATGTAATATAAGTCCTTTAATCAAAGTAGTTGGCTATTATTGAGTGTAATTACTCACAAAGCTGATTCCTTCTTTTCTACGAATATGACTATTATTGGCAATAATCATATTTAAAGATTTGCTATCAATTTTAAATTTATCTAACGTTTGTTGTAAAAATAAATTTTCCTTTTTAAGTGAGTCTAACTCTTCACACTTAGTGTAAGGAGTTAAAATGTAATTATCATGTTTATTTTTTAATTTTTTAAATTCACTAGCAAGAGAAGCATGATCTTTTTTAACAACTTATATTTTTTACCAACTAGCTTACATTCATCAAATAAATCATGGAAAGTATTTAGTAATTCATCGTAAGGTAAAGACATTTCAGTTGAGTTGTTTACCTATTATTGAGAGCTATCAAAACGAAGTTCACCACTTCATCTTTAGTGGTTTGCTTCTCATTTTCATTGATTTGTTCCTTGTCTTTAAATGCACTCATTTCATCCCAAGTCACCTTGAATGTTTTCTTTTTCTTTAGCGGCTTCTTTTTAATTTTTTTTATTCTTTGATTCTTGTTTTAAGAACTTTTTAAGCTTTATTGTTAAGAGTTTAAAATCATCATCACTTGAGCTTTCGCTCGAGTAGTCTTCATTTGTTCTAACTATCAAATCATTCATGTTCTTTAGAAAGTTGTTCTCAAGTTCGTCATGTGCAATACATGTCATTTCATAGGTCATCAAAGACCTGATAAATTCTTCAAGTATAAAGTTATTTAGGTCATTTGCTTCTTGTATTATCGTAACTTTAGGATCCCAACTTTTTGGAGGGATCTTAATATCTTGTTAACAAGTTCAAAATTAAAAAAACTTTTACCAAGTGCTTTTAAACTATTGACATCTGTAAAATGGGTGTACATATCAACAATAGTTTCGCTTGGCTTCATACGAAACAATTCAAAATCATACATCAAAAGATTAATTTTAGAATATTTAACTCTATTTGTGCCTTTATGTGTAATTTCAAGAGTGTGCCAAATCTCATGTGCAGTTTCATAAATAAAAACCTGATTAAATTCATTTTTGTCTAAGGCACAAAACAAAGCGTTCATCGCTTTAGCATTTAAAGAAAAAGTTTTCTTCTCCAAATCATTCTATTCGTTCATTGGATTAGAAGACTTTTGAAAAATATTTTTAATGAAATTCCATAAATTAAAATATAAAGAAAGCAAGAAAACTCTCATTCAAGTTTTTCAATATGTATAGTCCGTCCCATTGAACATAGGAAGACGAATGATAGAGTGACTCTCTTGAAAACCGAAAAAAGTCATCTCTCTTGGATATTAAACCAAACAGAGAGAAATGTGGCTCTGATACCAATCGTTAAGACTAAGTCGGCACTAAGAAGGGGGGGGGGGGGGGGTAAATTAGTGCTTACGATAAAATCATCGATTTTAAAAAATTACGTTCGATGAAAAAATCATGTCAGAAATGTTGAAAATGTGCTTGACTTAGAATAAGTGCAATAAGCAATTAAAGCAATATCAATGACAGTGAAAAGCAAAACAAAAATGCAAACCAAATTTATAATGGTTCGGTTGTTGTGACCGACATCCACTCCCGATTCATCTTCACTCGAGGCCACCAGCTTCCACTACCGATCTTCTTTCCAATGAGCGAAGATCAACTACCCTTACATTCTTTCTCCTTTTCATAGGTTTAGGAGAACCTTTACACCCCTCTTTTATAAGTGTTCCCTCACACACCTTCCTCAGGACTATCACTAAGCTTTTGGAGGAGGGACTATATACTTAAAAGAGTTTACAACCTTTGAATCATAGAGTTTTTACTCTATTTTCATGTGTTTTCCAAACAGGAATTTGTGAGATATTTATAGACCCCAAATGACTTCAAAACTTAGAGCCAAAATTTAAATCCTCATGTTTTCGGGATATTGGCGATGGGTGGTACCATCACCTGTCAGTCTGACACTATACGATACCACTGCCCAATCTGGTAGTACCACCACTTGATATACTGACACTGGGCGGTACCACCGCCGGACACTGTCTTGAAGACTGTTTATGGGCGGTACCACCGCTAGACCCTACTATGGGACACTGAATGGGCCAAATAGTAAGCCCAATTCAGTTATGATTCAGGTCCAATTGGCCCTTAATTGAGTTGATATTGTTTCACCTCAGTACCGACTCAATTAGACCTAAATTAACTCGGTCTAGAGAAATTATTACAAAACATTAATCACATGTTGTCCAATATGTCATTAGTTCATCCAGCGTTTCGTCCGGCCCTTCGACGCATCGTTCTCTATTTCGGCATATTACCTAATCGACATATTGTCTTCCCACAACATCCAATCTCCTTGGTGCAATGTCCGATCTTCTTAGCTCGATGCCCGAACTCATGACACGAAGCTTTCTACCGACACGTCGACTGATCCTTCGACTCGGTGTCCAATCTTATGACATGTTTCATTTCGGCCCAACATTGATTCTTCCTGCTTTAATTAAATTGTCTCTCCATGATCGAAGCTAGTCCTACGTCACTCAAAATACATATTAGATCATAAACTCAATTGATTTCATTTTCAACAGTATTGGCCTTATGTTCTAAATAAATATTTAAAAAAAAAATAAAAAAAAATTTACTTTATAGAAAACATATGAGAGTTAGAATTTATATTATATAGTGATAACCCATTTTAGAGAATGTTATATGCTATTTGAGAAACTTTAAAAAAAAATATTAGAAATACTAAAATACTAATTTACGTTAGGGTTTAGAAATATACTACCCTTAGATAATATTACTATTTAAGAATTTGTAATATAACATACAGATCAAATGTGATTTCACCAAAAAAAATTAAAAAATTAAAACATCAATTCATACCTAAAATATGAATTGGGCGAACGTTTCAACCCCAAACAACAGGAATAACATAAACTGTCTGTTACTGTTGAGACTCAGCAAGATTGTTTTTGTGCCATAGCTTTTGGATAGAGTCCCCTATCCATTGCATAATTGTTTCTGAGGTGGGTGAGACTTGGAATTCTAAGCATTAACACACATTTTTATCTGTGAACTAATTTGTAGCAGAAAACGTTTCTTCTTTTTGAAGAACAATCTATTGATCGAGCCAGGACACTAAAAAGCATTTCGAAAGGAAGGTGATCATCCAAAGAAGGAGAAGGAAGAAAACAAAGGACATCTAAGCTATTAGCAACATGGATAGCTTTCCCTGTGTGTCTACATCTCAGAAGGAAGTCAAGAACAGAGTCAAGAATTGTTGCTCAGATGCCATCGAGGGTTGCTGTTTGCAGAGATCTCTGCAAAGATCCGCCAATCTGCTTCCTCGACATCCCTCAACCCTTTTTCTTGTCAAGATCATTGCGTTCATCCTCAGTGGTGTTCAGCTTCATCATCACGTGCCAAAGGTCGAGTCTTGAGGAGATTAACACACGCACCAGAATTACCAGAATGGAACGTGGAAGAAGAAACCTGGAAGTGTAGCTGGGATCAGAAGAGGAGCTGGACTTTGCTCCGGACGGGCCTCTCCATGAGAAATCGGAGGAACGAGAGCAAGAACCGAATCCAACCACGAAATCGAACCATCTCACCATTCACCTGCGTAAAAATCCCTTCTTTTTTAGCAGTCAGAACGATCTTCAATCCAGAGCTCCTCCAAGAAAACAGAAGGAAACCGATCGGCGATTCGGCTCACCTGGGATCAGAAAACGAGCTCGAGTTCGCTCGGGACGGGCCGCTCCATGAGAACTCGGAGGATCGACATCAAGAACCGGATCCATCCACCGAAGCGGGCCATCTCGATCCAAGAAACGAAGGAAGAGGCGCTGAGGGAGAGGGAAGGGGGAGCGGCTGAGGAACGAGGGTTGCCTCGGGCATCATCGAAACAACAATTAATATAAGACGAAGAAGAGACGGAACCGAGCGACCATTTGGATTGAACCTCGCCGCGTTCTCAGCCGGCTTAAAGAGGAGAGCGGACAAGTGGGTCGATAGGATGAAGAAGCCATTTCGTCGCCAAGGACCAACCACAAGACCAAACCTTCCGCAACAAGCGACCGTTTGGATTGAACCTGACCGCGTTCTGGGGCCGGATTAAAGAAGAAAGCGGGCCAGGCGGTCGACAAGATGACGCAGCCCTTCCGTCGCCAAGAACCACAGGACCAAACCTTCTGCGTTTTAGCATAGACACCAGTCAGGGAAAACACCGCTTCCCACTTGTCCGAAAATGGGACCCAGAGGTTAGCATTTACAATATATGCTCCATTTTATATATTTAAAATAATAATAAATTTTAGACTAGCTTTTAGGGTAGAGTTCCTTTTGTTAGGACCAAAATCGACACTAAGAGGGGGATGAATTAGTGCGTACGTAAAAATTACGTCGAGTCAAAAATTTTCATACGATAAAACCGTATCAAGGAGTGTTTAATTTTGAAAATGTTTGTAAAAGTGTGCAGCTAAAGTAATGAGGAAGTAAAGTAGTTTGCAATAAAGGCAAACAACAAAACAGAAATGCAAACTGATTTATAGTGATTCGGTTGTCATAATCTACGTCCACTCCCGATTCCTCTTCACTCGAGGCCACTGGCTTCCACTATCGATCTTCTTTCCAATGGGCGAAGATCAACTACCCTTACACTCTTTTTCTTTTTCATAGGTTTAAAAGAGAACCTTTACACCCATCTTTTACAAGTGTTCCCTTATATACATCCCTTAGGACTATCACTAAGCTCTTGGAGGAGGGACTCTATACTTAAAAGAGTTTTACAACCTTGGAATAACATAGTTTTTGCTCTCTTTTTGTGTGTCTTATAAGCAGAAATTTGTGGGGTATTTATAGACCCCAAATGACTTCAAAATTTAGAGTCAAAATTCAAATCTCTGAGTTTTCGGGGGTACGAGTAGTACTACCGCCTGCACTAGGTGGTACCGCTGCTTGACATACTGACACCGGGCGGTACCACCGCGTAATAGCATGGAAAAGTGTGCTCTTGACTTTTTTAGCTCATGGGTGGTTCCACCTAACCTTGGGTGATTGAATGGGCCTTCCACTTGGCCTAAAATAGTCCTAACTCAGGCCCAATGGGCCCCTAATTGAGTTGGAATGGTTACACCTAAAACTAACTCAATTACAACCTAAACTAACTTAATCTAGACAAATTATTACAAAGCATGAATTATCTATTGTTCGGCATGTCATTGGTTCTTTCGACGCTTCGTTCGATCCTTCGGTGCATCGTCCTCTCTTTCGGCGTATTGCCCAATTGGCATGTTGACACCCACAACTTTCGATTTCCTTGGCGCAATGTCCGATCCTTCGGCCCGATGCTCGAACTCAAGGCACAAAGCCTTCTGCCAACACGTCGACCATTCCTTCGGTTTAACGTCCAATCTTTTGATATGTTTAATTTCGGCCCAACTTCTTATTCTTCCTACTTTAATCAATTTGCCTCTCCTGATCGAAGCTAGTCCTACGTCACTCAAAACACAGTTTAGATTATAACATTATCAATTGGTTTCATTATCAAAATCTAAGATTCAACAATCTCTCCATTTTTTATGATGACAACCAATTGATGGCAGAGTTAACCTTAACTCCCCCTATCAATATACCATTTTGATAGAACCTTTAAATTCAGAAAATCATGTAATGTTTCAAAATATAAAAATACATCATACCACACATGATTCAAATCATCGTTATTACTTCTCCCCTTTTGTCATAAACAAAAAGGAGAAGTGCATCTAGCAAGTTTTTGAGATATACAAGTTTTATAACATATAAGCTAGCAACAATTTTGAGTTATGCAAGTTTGAAAATTTAGCTTCTTTTTTGAGATATGCAAGTTTTGCTTCTTGAGATAGGTAAGATAGCACTTTTGCTTCTCTTGGGATTGCAAGCTAGCAATTCTTGGTGATGTTTAAGATAGCAAGTTCTTTCTTCTCTTTTGAGAGGTGCAAGCTAGCAATTTTGCTTCATAGCAAGTTTTTCTCCTTGAAATGTGTAAGCTAGCAATACTTTCTTTGCCTTTGTCATTGTCAAAAAGAAGGAAAGAATACAATGGTACAAAATTTTTCTTTAATATTAATGTTCTAATCTTAACAAGAGATATACACACATAGATACAAAGGAGTAATGAAAGATATTAATATAAAGAATCAAGAAAGATCAATTCGTGAATGCCAAAAGACATGATTCACTTTGACAAATCTCATTTTTAGTAAATAACGAAAAATATTCTTAGGAGATCAAAGATCTTGATTTTTTTTAAAAAAATTCAAGTTACAATTCTGAAAAATCAAAATCATGATTTTAATAAAGCTTCTTTTTTATACATAGCAAATAGAATCATAGGAGAACAAAGATCTTGATTCATAAAAAAAATCTCAAGTATCAAGTGAAAGATTTGGATTAAATTTATTCAAATTTAAATCGACAAATCATCAAAATCACTTTCAAGAGATTTGTAAATAATAAAAATATATTCATAATTAAGGATCTCTACGATAAAAACTCAATATGATAGAGATTTAGAAGTTTTCAAAAAAGAGTTTCTTCGTTTTTAGTTGTTTCAATTCATGCAATTGATTTCAAATAAGTATGCCCAACTTTTTATTTTAAAACCATGTATCATATTTTAAACCAAAAAGTAATATAGAAATCATCAAGACACACATTATTGCTTCTTAAAACATACATA
>LVTN01000063.1:375913-423050 GCA_001649415.1 Musa itinerans | reverse complement strand
CTGGACTTGCGACGATCCTCTTGGCGAGTTCCGACGAGCTTCTTTAGCAAGCTCCTGGACTTCTTGGATTGTTCCCACAGAACCTCTGACAACGGTTCGGACTTCCGACGAACTCTCAAACCCCCAACGTGATCTTGGTCTTGACTCCGGCTCAACACCTGCTGCATATCTTACTGCCATCGTAGTTAATCCTGCACACTTATCTCAACATATAGATTAGATAAACAAATGACAATTGACTTCATTATTAAAATCTGAGATTCAACATCTCCTCCTCAGTGCAGGCTTGGAGTTGTGAGGAGCGTCATCACAGCCCTGCTATATGGATCACTACTAGAGAGGAGGACGCTTGACCTCCTTCAGCCTCTCGATAAGCATGATTCCTAATTTTTTTTCATTATTAAACATGTAATTTTTCAAGAAAAATAATTTTTCTAAACTAAATTAAAAAAAGAAATGCATTATGAGAAGCATTATGTAATTTCGAAATAAATTAAGGGCATTTTGATTACCTCATCATCGAAAGCCATTAAGGCGTAGTTTGCGACCTTGCCTTTGTTGGTTTGCTCCTCGTCTTCGGATGCGCTCGATTTGTCCTTAAGTGCTTCCTTTTTCTTTAGCAACTTCTTCAATTTTATATACTCATCTTTGGAATGCCCTAGCTTCTTGCATTCATAGGAAGTAATTGTGTTATTTTAAAGTTTGTTTTTATTCTTTGATTCTTGTTTCATGAACTTTTTAAATTTTATAATAAGGAGTTCTATGTCATCATCATCATCACTTGAGTTATCACTCAAGTGGTCTTCTATTATTCGAAGTGCCAAATCCTTCATGTTCTTTGGAAGGTTATTCTCAAGTATATCATATTCGATATGAGTCATTTCATAAGTCATTAAAAACCATATAAGTTCATCAAGTGAAAAATAGTTCAAATCTTTTGCTTCTTGAATAGTCGTTACTTTAGGATCCCAATTTTTAGGAAGAGATCATAAAATTTTGTTTACAAGTTCAACATTAGAAAAACTTTTACTAAGTATTTTTAAACTATTGATGACATCCATAAAATAGGTGTACATGTCAACAATAGTTTCACTTGGCTTCATTCGAAGCACTTCAAAATCATGTATCAAAAGATTTATTTTAGATTCTTTTACTCTATTCATGCCTTCATGAGTTACTTCTAGTGTATGCCAAATTCATATACAGTTTCGCATAAAGAAATATAACTAAACTCATTTTTATCTAAAGCACAAAATAAAGCATTCATAGCTCTAGCATTTAAAGAAAAAGTTCTCGACTAAGGCTGCAAGCAACCTTTAGCTAAACCGTAGGGTCACAATAGTTGTTGTCCTTTTCCCTCTATTTTGTAATAATAAATTTGGAAACAAAACATTGATTTAAAACACCTTTTAATAAGGAGAAGACATGCAGTCCAGATCTTAAGAACTATGACAAAATTGCAGCAATCATGCAAAATAATTCTACGTGATTGAACACAACCCACGTAATTTAAAAGCCAATCTTTTCATGAGCAACTTGACTTTGATACCACTGTAGAAAAATCTAGGATGACATCATATGTGTAGTGGAAGAACATAAAACAAAATCTTAGAATTTCCTACATAAAATAAGCTTTTATCATTGTGCAAAGATTGGTGTATAAAAACCCGTAAAACCAAAAAATAATATGTACAAGGAAGATTGTGTTACTTAGGGAGATCGTATATCCTTAAATTCTTATAGATTTATGAGGGAGGATAAAGGACGTCAATATTCCTCCTCTCTAGCGGTGATCCATATGATAAGAGCTACGAAAATGCTCCTCAAATCGTTGCACAATCTTCCTCGCAGTCGACATGTCCCAAAATAGGGGTTGTAAGTTAAGGAGGAGAGGGAAATAGGAGAATAGGATGTGACAATCAAAAAAACCTAGCCCATGGCCCTTTGGTTCCCTCATATTTATAGAGGCCTCATATCAACTTAATCCCAATGGATCCTGCCATATTGGATGCTAGATCTCTATCCAACTACTCATACCTCTTATATTAGTGAGTCTCTATCCAATAATCTCTCATTGGCTCTTATTGGATCTCATCCATAGAATCCAATAATTAAAGGGCTTATTGTATACCCAATAAGATAAGAGCTCCAACGAATATCTCATATCTGAATATCTACTCGTCGCAACACCTACCATATGTGTGTGACCCTCTAGGCTTAATATCGAGTTAGCTGTGAATCATACCTATGAAAACTCTTGGCTCAGTGAATTATTATCTTCATAATAATTCACTCAACTCATCGACTACGAATATACTAGGCCACTATATCGCAGTCCTTAGATGATACAAGAGAATCTAATCCTTTGGACTTATCTGTCCTTAGTTATCATGTATTTATAGTCCTTCATCCATCTAATATTCCAGAGACCGTATACCAGACATGGTACTGTTAGTCTCATATAGTTTCTACTCGAGTCTCGCTCTAATCGGATTCTCTCGGAGAACTCTTTCTCCTCATTCTGAATGACACTAGCCAAGGATTTGTTTAAGTAAGAACACATGAGATATTTCTCTCATGACATTGAGAGCAAATGATCCTCTATCAACACTCAATGGCTCTCGTAAGGTTGGCTGCCACTCCTAATGATTGTGTGTGTTAGATCTAAAACTTCCAAACCTATAAATTTGATATCAAAGAGTGGAGTTCTCATATAGGACATCATTGGAGTCTCAAGTCTAAGGACTAGATATATCACTGAGATGACGGAATCACTGTCTGATAATAAGGCATCATCAACCATCCAACATTCCATGAGTGAATCAACCAGTGAACTCATTCTACGATGAGCACTTGCACTATATCCCTAGTGTCCTAACACGAGCAACTATGAGACTAGCTACCTCTATCATATGGACGGGTATACAGTACACTAGTCTGTCCGATTATTTTGATGTCCCTCTCAAGTAACATACGACCGAGATTATTTAGGGTCTGTGTTTAAAGGTGAATTGGTCTCATTATCATGATCTCATCATGATCTGATTCCCATTGCACAGATCCGTAGACATTACAATATATATGTAATAAATAATATAAAGTGATAAAATACTAAATAATATAATAAGTAAAAAGAGTACATATTATGTCACACATGTCATCACTCACATGATTGGCTTGCAAGGCACTTATAACTAACAATATCAACCCAGGTCATAAGTGGTTACTCCTACTTTATTACTTTCACTAGTGATTTCTTTAGGTACAAACATGTGTACTTAATGAAGTATAAGTCCTAAGCCTTCGAGAAATTCAAGGAGTATAAGAATGAAGTAGAGAACCAAATTGGAAAAAGTATCAAGACTCTTCGATCATATCGAGGAGGTGAGTACTTGAGTACAAAGTTCACCCAATTCCTCAAGGACCATGGGATTCTATCCCAATGGACACCTCCTTATATACCTCAACTCAGTGGTATATCAGAAAGGAGAAATTGCATGCTGTTAGATATGGTGCGATCAATGATGAGTTTCACTGACCTACTCGTCTCATTCTAGGAATATACCTTAGAGTCTGCAGCTTACCTTCTGAACAGAGTTTCGACTAAGTCGGTATGTCTATATCATATAAAATATAGAAAGGGAAGAAACCCGATCTTAAGATTGTTAAGATTTGGAGCTGCCCTGCCCACATTAGGAGACACAACCCCGACAAGTTGGAATACAAGATGAAATAGTATAAGTTTATGGAATACCCTAAGAAAACTTATAGGTATTATTTCTATCACGCCAAGGACCAAAAGGTCATTATAGTTAAAAGGGCAGTGTTCCTTAATAAGGAACACATTCTTGGTGGAGATAATGGAAACATGATAAAGTTAAGCGAGGTTGGAGAATCTAGCTCAAGCAACATTTTGTAGTCCGAGTTTTTTCAGGTATCTATCACACAAGTTTTGACTTTACGTAGGTTCGATAGAGTTTCTCATCCTCCTGAGAGATATGTGGGACATATCAGATGAGAGGATGTTGAGGATATTGATCCTCAGACCTATGAGGAGGCTATTACGAGTATAGACTCCAGAAAGTGGCAAGAAGCCATGAATTCTGAGATAGATTTTATATACTCCAATAAGGTTTGGAACCTAGTTGATGCACTTAAGGGTATTGTACCCATTGATTGCAAGTGGATCTTCAAGAAGAAGATTAGAATAAATGTAAAGGTAAATACCTATAAAATGAGGCTAGTGGCTAAGGGGTATTATCAAAGACAAGTTGTTGACTATAACGAAACCTTCTCACCTGTAGCTATACTAAAATTCATTCGAATTTTATTGGCTATTGCAGTATACTATGATTATGAGATTTGGCAAATGGACGTGAAAATTACGTTCCTCAATGGCAACCTTCAGGAGGAGGTGTATATGATATAGCCTGAGAGATTCGTGTTTAAGAAAAGTCCAGATAAGGTGTATAGATTGCTTAGGTCCATTTATGGACTAAGTAATCTTTTCGAAGTTGGAACATAAGATTTAATGAGGTGATCAGATCTCATGACTTCGTTAAGAATGAAGATGAGCTTTATGTGTATAAGAAGGTAATTAGGAGCGCTATCACCATTTTGGTGCTATATGTGGATTGCTAGTCATAGGTGCCCTGCAAGCCAATCACATGAGTGATGACACGTGTGACTTGACACGTAGTCTTTTTTGCTTGTTATTATCATTTAGTATTTTGTCACTTAATATTGCATATATGCATGAATATATTGTGATGTCCATAGATCTGTACAATAAGAATCAGATCGTGATGAGATCATGATAATGAGACCAATTCGCCTTTAAACACAGATCCTAAATAATCCCGGTCATAGGTTACTTGAGAGGGATATTAAGATAACCAGACAGACTAGTGTGTTGTATACCCATCCATATGATGGATGCAGCTGATCTCATAGATGCTCGTGTGGGGATACTAGGGATACAATACAGGTGCTAATTGGAGAATGAGTTCACTAATTGATCCGCTTATGGAATATTAGATGGTTGATGATACCTTATTGTTAGACAGTGATTCCGTAGTCCTAGTGATGTATTTGGTCCTTAGACTTAAGATACTAAGGATGTCCTGATGAGTACTCCACTCTTTAATACCATACTTATAGGTCTAGATGTTCCAAATCTAACACAGTCGGTCATTGAGAGTGATAGCCAATCTTACCAAGACTATTGAGTATCAATAGAGGATCATCCACTCTCGGTGTCATGAGAGGAATATCTTATGTGTTCTTGCTCAAACAAATCCCTAGCTAGGGTCATTCGGATTGAGAGAGAAAGAGTTCTCCGGGAGAATCCAATTAGAGCAAGACTTGAGTAGAAATCATGTGGGTCTGACAGCACTATGCTCGGTATATAGTCTTTGGGATATTAGATGGATGAAGGACTATAGATACATGGTAATTGAGTACAGACAAGTCCAATGGATTGGATTCCTTTATATCGTCTGGAGACTACGGCGTAGTGGCCTAGTACATATGTAGTCGATGAATCGAGTGAATTATTATGAAGATAATAATTCACTAAGTCAGAAGGAGTTCTGACAGGTATAACTCATGGCCAGCTCAATATTGGGCCTAGAGGGTCACACACATATAGTAGGCATTGCGATGAGTAGAAGTTTGGATATGAGATATTCGTCGGAGCCCCTATCTTATTGGATATCCAATAAGCCCCTAAATTATTAGATCCTATAGATGAGACCCAATAAGAGCCCATGAGAGATTATTAGATAGAGATCCACTAATCTAAGAGGCTTGGGTAGTTGGATGGAGATCCAATACCCAATATGCGAGGATCCATTAGGGTTAAGTTGATATGGGACCTCTATTAATAGGAGGGAATCAGTGGTTCATAGGCTAGAGCATTTTGCTTGCCTCTCCTATTCTCCTCCCCCTCTCCACCTCAAAGAAGGCCTAGAGTTTTGAGGAGCGTCGTGGCAGCCTTGCTATGTAGATCACCACTAGAGAGGATGGCACTTGACCTCCTTCACTCTCTCCTAGAGATCTACAGAGATTCGGGGATATACGATCTCCCTAGGTAACACAATCTATCTCATGCGTGGTTTTCTGTTTCGCGAATTTTTCGCACCAATCTTCGCACGACGACGAACATATCTTTGGGAATTGGGGATTTTGTTTTATGTTCTTCCATTGCGTATGTGATGTCGCCCCCAAGATTTCCCAACATTGATGGCATTCTGATCATTGGGAATAATGTAGGAATGCTCTCTATAGTGAAGGTGTGACTATCTAGACATTTCTCTATGAAGGACTTAGGGGAAGCATCCTATATCTTGAGGATTTGAATATATAGAGATAGATCCAAGAGGATGCTTGGCTTGTCCTAGTCCAGGTAAATAGACACCATTATCAAAAGGTTTGACATGAAAAATTCTAAGAGATATCTTATACCGATAAGACATGGAATATCACTTTCTAGGAGTATGTCTCCAAAGACTCTGAAGAAAGGGCAGATATAGCTAGGATACTCTATGCCTCAATGATAGAATCTATCATGTATGCTATACTATGTACTAGGCCTGATATAGCGTATGCTCTAAGTGTTATAAGTAAACATTAGGCGAATCTAGGTTTAGAGCATTGGAAGGCAGTAAAGTGTATCCTTAAGTACTTGAGAAGAACTAAGGATCTTTTACTGGTATATAGAGGAAATAGCCTCAGGGTTGAGGGCTACATAAACTCAAGTTTCTAGTTTGATGCCGATAATAGTAAATTTAATTCAGAGTATATGTTTACCCTAAATGGAGGAATAGTATGTTGGAAGAGTTCCAAGCAAGATACTACTGCTAACTCGACTATAAAGGCAGAGTATATTATTGCGATAGAGGCAGCAAATGAGAGAGTTTGGATAAATAAGTTCATCACAGATCTAGGAGTCGTGTTGAGCAGCAAGGAGCTAATTCCCTTATATTACAATAACAACGGGGTAATTGCTCAAGCAAAGGAACCCAAGTCTCATCATAAGTCTAAGCATGTTTTGAGGAGATTCCACCCGAAGAGATGTAGTAGTGGAAAGAGTTCTATCTGAAGATAACATTACAGATCCATTGACGAAGACCTTGTCTCAGATTATCTTTGAGTGCCATAAGGGTCTGATGGAGATTAGACACGTAGGTGATTGGCTTTAAGTTAAGTGGGAGATTTCAAGTCATGGGTGCCCTACAAGTCAATCACGTGAGTGATGGCACGTGTGACACAACACGCACTCTTTTTTACTAATTATTATTTATTGATATTTTATCACTTTATCTTGCATGTTACATATATTATGATGTCCATGGATCTATGCAATGGGAATCATATCGTGATGAGATCACGATCTTAAAACTGATTCGCCTTTAAACACAAACACTAAATAATCCCGGTTATATGTTACTCGAGAGGGACATCGAGTTAACCGAATAGATTGGTGTGTTGTATACCCATCCATATGATAGAGGCGGTTGGTCTCATAGTTGCTCATGTGGGGACACTAGGGATACAATGCAGGTGCTCATTGGAGAATAAGTTTACTGATTGATCCACTCACGGAATGCTAGATGGTTAATGATACCTCATTATTAAACCATGATTCCATCATCCCAGTAGTATATCTGGTCCTTAAACTTGAGACATCAAGGATGTCCTGTATGAGTACTCCACTCTTTGATATCAGACTTATAGACATGAAAGTTTCAAATCTAGCATAGCCGATCATCGAAAGTAGCAACTAACCTTTTAAGGGCTATTAAGTGTTGATAGAAGGACATACACTCTCGGTATCATGTGAGGAATATCTTATGCATTCTTGTTCACATAAATCCTTGGCTAGGATCATTCGGATTGAAAGAGAAAATAGTTCTCCGGGAGAATTCGATTAGAATGAGACTCGAGTATATTCTATTTGGGCTTGACAACACCATGCTCGATATACGATCTCTAGAATATTAGATGGATGAGGGACTATAGATACATAGTAATTGAGGGTAAATAAGTCCAATGGATTAGATTCCCCTGTATCATTTGGGGATTGTGGCGTAGTGGTCTAGTACATCCGTGGTCAATGAATCGAGTAAATTATTATGAAGATAATAATTTACTAAGTTAGAAAGAGTTCTGATAGGTATGATTCACGGGTAGCTAGATATTGGGCCCAGAGGATCACACACATATGGTAGGTATTGCAAATAGTAGAGGTTCGAATATGAGATATCTCTTAGAGCCCATATTTTATTAGATATCTAATAAGTCTATGAATTATTGGATCTTATGGATAAGATATAATGAGAGATTATTAGGTAGAGATCCTCTAATCCAATAGGCTTGAGTAGTCGTATAGAGATCCAGTACCCAATAGGGCAAGATCCATTATGGTTAAATTGATAAGAGACCTCTATAAATAAGAGGAAACCAAAGGGCCATAGGCTAGATCCTTTTTGGCTGCCACCTCCTAAACTCCTCTCTCCTTATCCTCCTTAACCAATAGCCCTAGTTTGGGGTGTGTGGATAATAAGAAGGGTTGGCCCCTTCTTGATTGCATGGTGCACGTAGAAAGGAGGATTGTGCAGCTATTTGAGGAGCATCTTCATAACCCCTGTCATGTGGATCACTGCTAAAGAGGAGAATAGTTGATCTCCTTCATCTTCTCCTACAGATCTATAGGATTTCAGGAATATACGATCTCCCTATGTAACACATATCTCTTAACACATGCAATTTTTCGGTTTTACGAGTTTTTGCACACCAATCTTCGCATGACGATAAGAAACTATTTTCTATGAAAATCTAAGATATTTGTTTTTTGTCTTTCTACTACGCATGTGATGCTGCCATAGATTTCCCAACAATAGACCCCAAAAAGTTTTAAGAATGGAGCCAAAAATTTAAATCTCCAAAATTTTTGGGTACTAGTGGTACTACCATCGGTACCAAGTGGTCCTACCATCATAATGGGGCCATGAATCATGGCTCTGATAGTACTACCATTAGCTTAGGTGGTACTACCACTGCCCAAGGGGGTATTACCGTCGGCATGGGTGTTACTACCATCAAAAACACTAAAAAAGCACAAACAATGTTTTATAATTGACTGAAGCAATACTATCGCTTGGTCCTGATGGTACCACTTGCCTAGGACTAGTTTAGGCTATCGATTTGACCTTCTAATAGGCCATATTCAGCCTTGGATCAAGTCCAATGTGTTCTTTGACAAGCTGATATGATTTCAGCCCAATACCAACTTAATTTGACCTAGAAAGACCTTGATAATGATTTTAACAATCCAACCATATATTTGACATAACTATGAAGCTTTCAGCATATTATACACCATTCTAGTATGTCATCCGATATTTCAACACTTTGTCAAAAAATTCGGCACATTATCCTTTTCTTCGGTATATCGCCCAATCTATTGACATGTCGATTTTCCTACGATATTCGATCTTTTGGTGCAATACTTGATTCTTTAAGCATGATACCCAAACTTATAGTACGAAGTTTAATTTTTGACACATCGACTAATCCTCCAACTCAACATCCAATTTCTGACATGATACTTTTCCAAACACGACATATGATTCTCTTACTTTGACAATTTACCCTTTGAAGATTTGAGTCTGTGATCAAAGTATTTCATGCGTCACTTATCTCAAAAGTATATTAGTCCATTAACTCATCAATTAATTTCATCATCAAAATTTAAGATTCAACATATCCATGATATTTCTAGGAAATGAAAAAAAGTTGATCAAAAATAAAAATGACTCATAGGCTAAATAATTTATAAAATAGTTTAAAAATTTTTAAAATAAGAAATTAATTGCATATATTGATTTGGGTCTAATTTAAATATTTTCTAAAATTTTTAGGTCTATTGTACTAATCCTTCTATGTGATGCACTATTTTTGAATTATGGGCAAAAATAATGCATTGCATATTAGGAAATATTTTCGTTAGTCCAAATTTTTACCTAGGGACTAATTTAGAAACTCAAATGTCAAAAAACATTGTATTGTATGGATCTATGATATTTATGTGGAAATGAAAAAAAGTTGGCCAAAAATTAGAAATAACATAGTTTACAGGATAAATATTTCATAAACATATCGAATAGATTCCCTAAAATGAAACATATGTCTATTTGAACTCAATGCAAACCTTTCCTAAAAAATTTAGGTTATTTGGACCAATCCTTTTATGTGATAGACTATTCTTAGATTTTGGACAAAAATAATATATTGCATACTACAAGCTCAATTTTCACCTGATGTTTTGGATATATTTAGAAGCTCAAATATTAAAAATTATTATATGGATTCAGGATATTTATGTGAAAATAAAAAAAGTTAGCCAAAAATATAAAATAAAACACAATTCATAAACTAAATAATTTATAAAAATATTTTAAAATTTTAAAATAGAAAACCAGTGACATATGTCTATCTTGGTCTAATTTAAATAATTTCTAATGTGTTTAGTTCTATTGGAAATGTCCTTCAAATCACACTATTTTTGAATTTTGGGCAACAACAGCGCATTGTGTATTAGGAATTATTTTCTCTAGCCCAAATTTTTAGCAAGTGTTTTAGACCAATTTAGAAGCTCAAATATCAAAAATAATATATGAATCTATGATATTTCTATGAAAATAGAAAAAGTTGTTGCAAAAATAAAAAGTAACACAGTTCTCAAGCTGAATAGTTCATAAAAATGTCAAAAACTTCACTAAAATGAAAAACCAATGACATGTCCATTGGGATCTAATACAAACCTTTTCTAAAATTTTTTAGTCATTTGGACTAGTTTTTCCATATGATACACATTTTATGGGTTTTGGGAAAAAACATTGCATCGCATAATAGGAATTATTTTCTCTACCTCAAATTTTTACCTAATGTTTGGAATAATTTAGAAGTGCAATGTTAAACAACACTGCATGGATCTATGTTATTTATGTGAAAATAGGAAAACAAGTGACATATATCCACCTAGGTCTAATTTAAACCTTCCCTTAAATAGAAAACCAACTCAAATGTGAAAAACCTTTGCAAGGATCCATGATTTTTCTATGGAAATGAGAACAAGTTGACCAAAAATAGAAAATGACACAAAGTTCACAAGCTGAATAATTCATAAAAATATCAAAAGACTTTTATAAAATAGAAAGCTAATGACATATATATCCAATGTAAACCTTTCCTAAAAATTTCAAGTCCATTGGAACAGTCTATTCATATGATGCACTATTTTTTTTATTTTGAACAAAAATAGTACATCACATATTAGAAAATATTTTCTCCAGCCCAAATTTTTACAAAATATTTTGAATTAATTTAGAAGCTCAAATGTCAAAAAATATTACATGAATCCATGATGTTTTTGTAGAAATGGGAAAAAAATTGGCTAAAAATAGATACTGATATATAGTTCACAAGTTGAATAATTCATAAAGATATCAAAAAATTCTCTAAAATGAAAAACCAGTTTCATATGTCCATCAAGGTCCAATGTAAACTTATCCTAAAAATTTTAGGTCATTTGGACCATTCTTCTATCTGATACATTTTTTTAATGTTTTGGACAAAAAATAGTACATTGCATATTAGAAATTATTTACTCTAGCCCAAATTGTTACAAGGAATTTTGAACTAATTTAGAAGTTCAAATGTCAAAAAATATTTCATGGATTCTTGTTATTTATGTGGAAATAAGAAAAAGTTGGTCAAAAATAAAAAATGACACACATTTCACAAGTTGAATATTTCAAAAAAATATCAAATAAATTCTCTAAATGATAACCAGTAACATATATCCATCTCAATTCAATGCAAAACTTTTCAAAAAATTTCAGATCAGTTGGACGAGTCTTTCTATATTACAAATTAGTTTCATTGGCCCAAATTTTTACCATATATTTTGAACCAATGTAGAAGCTCAAATATCAATAAACAATACATGGATCTATGATATTTGTATGGAAATGGAAAAGTTAGGCAAAATAAAAAATGACACTAAGTTCAAAAGCTAATTAATTTATAAAATTATCAAAAACATCTAAAATAAAAAAACCAGTGTCATATGTCTATCTAGGTCTAATGTGATTTTTTTCTAAACATTTCAAGTCATTTGAACCGGTTCTTCTATACGATACACTATTTTCTGGATTTTGGACAAAAATAGTGTATTGCATATTAGGAAATATTTTCTTTGACATAAATTTTTATTAGGTATTTTGGATCAATTTGGAAGCTCAAATGTCAGAAGATAATACATGGATCCATTATACTTCTATGGAAATGAGAAAAAGATGGCTAAACCAGTGATATAAATTAGAATAGAAAACCAATGATATATATCCTTCGGGTCCAATACAAATCTTTCCTATAAATTTTTAGTCAATTAGACTGGTCCATCTATTTGATGCACTACTTTTTGGGTTTTGGGCAAAAATTATGCATCACATATTAGGAATTATTTTCTCTAACCAAATTTTTTACTAGGTATTTAGACCAATTTATAAGCTCAAATGTCAAAAAAATATTGCATGGATGTATGATATTTATGTAGAAATGAAAAAACATTGGGCAAAAATAAAAAATAGCATATAGTTCACAAGCTGAATAATTCATAAAGATATCAAAAAAATTTCTAAAATAGAAAAACAATGGCATATATCCATATGGGTCTAATTTAAATATTTTTTAAAATTTTCAGCTCTATTGAAAGAGTCCTTCTATTTGTTGAACTGAATTTGAATTTTGGGCAAAAATAGGGTATCATATATTAGGAAATATTTTCTCTTGCCAAAATTTTTACCAGGTGTTTTAGTCCATTCTACAAGGTCAAATATTAAAAAATATTGCATGGATCTATGATATTTCTATGGAAATAAAAAAAACTAAAAAAATGACACATAGTTTACATGCTAAATAATTTATAAAAAAATATAAAAAATTCTAAAATAGAAAACCAAAGACATATGTCAATCTGGGTTCAATGCAAACCTTTTTAAAAACTTTTAGGTCATTTGGATCAGCCCTCCTATATGATGCACTGTTTATGGATTTTAGGCAAAAACAAAGCATCTCATATTAAGAAATATTTTCTCTAACCCAAATTTTTATTAGGTGTTTTGGACCATTTTAATAGCTCCAATTCCCAAAAATATTATATGAATCCATGATACTTTTAAAAAAATAAAAAAAATTAAGATAAAAATATAGTTACATATATCCATTTGGATCCAATTTAAATATTTTTTTAAATTTTAAAGTATATTAGAGTAGTCTTTCTATTTGATGCACTTTTTTTTGAATTATAGGTAAAAAAGTGCATCACATATTAAAAAATATTTTCTCAAGCTCAAATTTTTACCTATTTTAGACAAATTTAAAAGCTTAAATGTTACAAAGCATTACATAGATCCATGATGTTTATGTGGAAATGAGAAAAAGTTGGCCAAAAATAAAAAAAGACATAGAGTTCACAAGCTGAATAATTCATAAAAATATCAAAAAAAATTCAAAATAGAAAACCAATAACGAATGTCCATATGGTCCAACGCAAAACTTTCCTAAAACTTTTAGGTCATTTGGACTAGTCCTTCTTTGTGATGCACTATTTTTAAAATTTTGAACAAAAATAATACATCATATATTAGGAATTATTGTCTTTGACCTAAATTTTTACTCAGTATTTTGGACTAATTCAAAAAATTTCAAATGTCAAAAAATATTTCATGGATTCTTGATATTTATGTGGAAATGAGAAAAAATAGCCAAAAATAGAAAATGGCACACAATTTATAAGTTGAATAATTTATAAAAATATCAAGAAAATTTGAAATAAAAAATAGTGACATATGTCCATCTAGGTCCAATGTAAGTATTTTCTAAAATTGTAAAGTCTATTGGAATAGTCCTTCTATTTGATGCATTATTTGAACAGCCCTTCTATTTCAAAAAAAATTGAAATGGAAAATGGTGACATATGTCCATCTAGGTCCAATTTAAATATTTTTTATAATTTTAAATTTTATTAGAACAGTCCTTTCATTGGATGCATTATTTTTTAAATTTTGAGCAAACAATAGTATATGGCATATTAGGAAATTTTTTTAAGCTCAAATTTTAAGCTGATATTTTTTACCAATTTAAAAGCTCAAATGTCAAAAATCATTGCATGGATCCATGATATTTCTATGGAAATGGAAAAAAAAAGGGCCAAAAAATGAAAATTGATATATAGTTCACAAACTGAATAATTCATAAAAATATCAAAAATCCCCAAAATAGAGAACTAATAATATATATTCATTCGGGTCCAATTTCAGTTTATCTTAAAATTTTTAAGTCCATTGGATTAGTCCTTCTGTATGGCGTATTATTTTTTTATTTTAGTCAAAAATAGTGAAATGCATATTAAGAAATATGTTCTTTGGCCCAAATTTTTACTAAGTATTTTGAACTAATTTAAAATCTCAAATGTCAAAAAAATTATATGGATCCATGATAATTGCTTGAAATTGGAAAAAAGTTGATCAAAAATAAAAAAATAACACATAGTTCACAAACTAAATTATTCATAAAAATAACAAATAAATTTTCTAAAATAGAAAACTAATAACATATGTCCATCTAGGTCCAATTCAAATCTTTTCTAGAAGTTTTAAATCATTTGAACTAGTTCTTATATGCAATGCACTATTTTTGAATTTTGAGTAAAAAAACAGTCCATCTCATATTAGAAATTTTTTCTCTATTCTAATTTTTACTATGTGTTTTTGACTAGTTTAGTAGCTTAAATGTTAAAAAATACTGCATGGATCCATGATATTTTTGTGAAAAATGATAAAGAGTTCACAAATTGAATAATTCATAAAAATATTGAAAGGAATTTCTAAAATGAAAACGTAGTTTAAACTTTTTATGAAAATTTTAGGTCAATTGAAATAGTTATTTTACGCGAGGCACTGATTTTGAATCTAAGGCAAAAATAGTGCATTGCAAATAAGGAAATATTTTTTAGGGCCAAATTTTAATAAAGTATTTGTAACCTAATTAGAAGCTTAAATGTCAAAAAAATACTTCATGAGTGCCTAAGGTTTTTATAAAATTAAAAAAAAAATGACGCACCATGTAGGAACTAAATAATTTTAAAAAATTAAAAAAATACTAGAATATATCCATGTGGATCCAATGCAAGGATATTCTCAAAATTTTAAACTACTTTGATAAGTCTTGCTCTACAATGCTTTATTTTTAGATTTTAGACAAAAATAGTTTATCGCAAATAAGAAATTTTTTTTGCAGGCCAAATTTTTATTAGGTGTTTATGACCTAATTAGAAACTCAAATATCAAAACACTTTTCATGGGTGTATGATTTTTTTGTGAAAATTACAAAAAAAGAAAATTACACATTGTGTAGGAATTGAATAATTCAAAAAATATTTAAATTTTTTTCTAAAATGGAAAAAACACTAGAAAATCTCCACATGGATCCAATGCAAAGGTATCTTTAAAATTTTAGGATATTTTTGACAAGTCCTGCTATACAATGGATCGACTTTTTATTTTAGCCAAAAACAATCCATCCCAAACAAAAAATATTTTTAAGGGTCAAATTTTTACCAAGTGTTTGTGACTTTATTAGAAGCTTAAAGATTAAAAATTATTTTATGAGTGCATGAATTTTTTATAAAAAATTGAAAAAGTTGGAGAAATAGAAAAATGACGCACTATGCAAGATCTGAATAATTTAGAAAACTATCAAAAAATTTCCAAAAATAGAAAAATACTACAATATGTTTATATGGATCCAATACAAAGGTATCCTCAAAATTTCAGAATATTTTGATAAGTCCTACTATGTGATGCAATGTTTTTAAATTTCAATCAAAAATAGTGTATCGTATATAAGAAAATATTTTTTGTGGGCTAATTTTTTACCAGGTGTTTATGACTTAATTAGAAGCTCAAATTTCAAAAACAATATTGCATGAGTGCATGAATTTTTTAATTTAAAAAAGTTTGAAAAATAGAAAATGACACCTTATGCAAGAACTGAACAATTCATAAAAATATTGAACAAATTTTCTACAATAAAAAAACACCATAATATGTTCATGTGGATCCAATGCAAAGGTATCTTTAAAATTTCATGACATTTTGACAAGTCCTGCTATGTGATGTATATATTTTTAGGTTTCGGTAAAACATAGTACATCGTATATCAGAGAAATTCTTTTATGGCCAATTTTTTATCAGGTGTTTATGACCTAATTACAAGATCAAATATCAAAAAATATTACATTAGTGCATAATTTTTTTCTGAAAATTTGAAATAATTAGGGAGAAATAAAAATTGGCACACTATATAGGAATTGAATAATTAAAAAAATCAAAAAAATTAATATAAAAAACATTGGAATATGTCTATGTGGATACAATTCAAATATATCTTCCAAATTTCAGGATATTTTTTTAAATTTTGCTATAAGATGCACTGTTTTTATGTTTAGACCAAAAACAATACATTGTATATTAGGAAATATTTTCTTAGGACCACTTAGCATGTGTTTAGGACATAAGTAGAAGGTCAAATATCATAAAACATTCCATGAGTACATGATATTTGACTATAAATGAAAAAGCCAATATGTTATTACCTATTTTACTATTACAAATTGAAAATGGCATACTCATATGCTCTTTTTTCATAATGAATACAGAACTATCAATCCTAGAACATGCAAAAGTTATTAATTAGTTAATTAATCTTCATAATGTTACTATTTACAAACCAACTTGTTTCAAATAGACTATATTTTTATGTAACAATCTCTTTGATTTGATGATTGGTGAAATTTTGAAAAATAATAATTCTAGATTTGTGTCACTCATATTCTTCAATATGTTCACCTACAATATTAAAAACAAGCTTCATTAAATTTGTTTCTTGAAACAAAAGATTTAAACGAACTCCGTTCAACACTTATCGCTTTATTATATTTTTTAATCTTATATTTTATATTGGACATTGAATTGCAGTGCTCCCAAATTATCCTATGTAGATTGACCAAAGGTGTTAATGCTCCATTTTCTTATTATGCAATGGCACAAAGATATATTTAATTGACCTTGTTTTATGAGTTTTGCTAGGCTATCTGAATAATAAAAGTCTATGTACCTTAAAGTATTTCTAAAACAATAAGTAAAAAATTAGTAACTTATAAATTCTGTTCTAAAGAAGAAACATATCGATAATACTGAATACTAAATATACCTCGAATCTTAAATACATTACTACTGATGGCACAAAAAGATTCTTCAAGTGACACTCATACATGTCTTCCTAACTAGAATATTGATATATGTATTTGTTACATCTCTATCAAACTATTAAAATCTATCAACTTGCAAAGCAAGCTGAGGTGGTGTGCATTATTTCTTCATATTATTTCAATTGATAAACTATAACAATAAAGAAATTAAATAATTTGGTCAGTTATCTTATATTTAATAGATAAATAAAAAATTAATTATATATAATGAAGCCTTAAGTAAAAAAGAAAATTAACTCACCATAATAACTTCAGCTTACATAAGATTATTATTACTTCTTCATATAAAATAATTTTATCTTTCTTAATAATCTAGAAAAAAAAAAAATCAGTTTCCACATCCTTATCTTTAGTATCTTATAAAAACTATTAAGAACTTATTTTTAATATGGTAGCAATCTCCTTCTCATAATCAATATCTTTCTTCTTCGAGATATGGCCGAGCTTTCAATGGGAAGACAATTCATAAATCCTTTTAGGTCCACCTACTTATGCTTTAATAATTTCTCCTCTGATTTCTTCTTGACTTTTATCTCCATAGTCTCCTTTTCATAGTAGCTCTCCTTCTCTTTTTTCTTCCTATGACTCTTTTCACAAGGACTATGTGCATACTGTTTTGTTAGGATAACTTTGTGAACAACGTATTTATATCATCGATGTAAATATTTTTTAAATTACTTGGGCATCATTTTACGGACTACATTCATCAAATCATGTTCTCACACTAACACCATGAACCTCCTAAGTATCTCAAGATATGTCTCATAACTTTTATATTCAAACTGTTGAGGTTCACGTGGCTTCAGTTGTTATTCTCTCATATCATCCGTACTATATATTAGAGGTTTAAGTTGCTGTAAAATAACAAGCAAATTTATTGTCTAATTATCTCAAAGAAAACTATAATTGCTATGGCTCATAAAAGAAACACACCTCGGTAATATGTGGTTGCTTAGTAGGTGGTGGCCCCTCAATTGCTAGTACCTCAGCATCTAGCACCTCAATATCTAATACCTCAATTTTTAGTATGTCAACATTTAGACTATTATTTTACATATATTGTTGACCTATTTAGAAGCTCAAATATAAAAAACATTATATGGATGCATTATAATTTGTTAGAAATACAAAAACTAGGAGAAAATAAAAAAAATATAATATTCAAATGCTCAAAAGGTCATAAAAATATTTTAAAAATCTCTAAGATAGAAAATCAGTTATATATGTCCATAAATATCCTATTTAAAGTTTTTCTAAAAAAATTAGATCATTTTAAACAGTGCATCAATATAATATAATATTTTTGTATTTTTCCCTAAAAATAGTGCATCACCTATTGGAAACTTTTTTTCAAGATGAAAATTTCTACAAATATTGTTGACCTATTTAAAAGCTTAAATATGAAGAAAAAAAATTGCATGATGCATTGTAATTTGTTAGAAACATAAAAAAGAGAAAATAAAAAATAACACACTGTTCAGATGCTAAAAAAATCATTAAAATATCAAAAAAATCTTTAAATAAAAAATCAATGACATATATCATAAGAGTCCTATACAAAGCTTTCCTAAAAATTTCAGATCATTGTGAGGTACTGTTTGTTATTTTTCCTCAAAAATAATGCATCACCTATTTAAAAATATTTTCTAGACTAAATTTTCTACATATATTGTTGACCTATTTAGAAGCTCATATATAAAAAAAAAATATTATATTATAATTTAATAGAAATAGTAAAAGTAATGATAAAATAGAACAATGACACAATATTCAGATGCTCAAAAGTTTACAAAAATATATTTTTTAAATAAAAAATCAGTGACTATGTCCATAAGTGTAATATTCAATTTTTAAAAAAAATTTAGATCATTTTGAGCAGTGCAACAATATGATGCACTATGTTTTATTTTTCAACAAAAAGAGTGCATCACTTATTAGCAAAAAAAATTTTTCTAGACCAAATTTTTTACATATATTATTGACTTATTTATAAGCCTAAATGTGAAAAAAAAAATTTCATGGATGCATCATAATTTATTAGAAATACAAACAATAAGGAGAAAAAAAATAAAAAATGATACTGTTTAAATGCTCAAAAATCCATAAAAATATTTAAAAAATCTCTAAAATAAAAAACCAATATCATATATCCATAAGTGTCTTATTCAAAGATTTTTTTAAAAGTCTTAGATTATTTTGAATAGTGCATCTATGCGATGTACTAGTTTTTTTTTTTTCAAAAATAATGCATCAGCTATTAGAATATTTTTTTCGAAGCCAAATTTTCTACATATAATGCTGAGCTATTTAGAAGCTAAAATATGAAAAAATAATTATATGGATGCATTATAATTTGTTAGAAATACAAAAATAAAGAAATTAGAAAATTATACATTATTCGGATACTCAAAAATCCATAAAAATACCAAACAATTCTTTAAAATTAAAAACTAGTGGCATATGTCCATAAATGTCCTATTCAAAACTTTATAAAAAATTTGAGATCATTTTGAATAGTGCATCTATGTAATGAACTATTTTTTATTTTTCCTTAAAAATAGTGTATCACTTATTACAAAATATTTTTTCTAGACTAATTTTTTTATATTTATTGAGGACCTATTTAGAAACTCAAATATGAAGAAATTTGTTAGAAATAGAAAAAAACAGGAGATGATAGAAAAATGAAACACGGTTCAAATGCTTAAAATTCCATAAAAATATCAATTTTTTTTTAAATAGAAATAAGTGACATATGTCCATAAATGTCATGTTCAAAGCTTTTCTAAAAATTTAAGATTATTTTAAATAGTGCATCTATGTGATGTATTTAAAATTTTCGCATTTATCTTTTAACTTTTCTCAATAATAGTGCATCATCTATTAAAAAAATTTTGGACCAAATTTTTACATAAATTTTTGACCTATTTAAAATCATAAATGCGAAAAAAAAATATTGCATGGATGCCTTGTAATTTTTTTAAAATAGAAAAAACAAAGTGAAAATAAAAAATAACACACTATTCATATGCTCAAAATTTTATAACAATATTTGAAAAAAATTAAAATTGAAAACAATGACATATGTCCATAAATATTCTATTCAAAGCTTTTCTAAAAATTTGAGATCATTTTGAGCATTGCATCTATGCAATAAACTACCTTTGGAATTTTCTCAATAAAAGTACATCACCTATTAGGAAAATTTTTGTCCCGACCAATTTTTCTACATATATTGTGGACCTTTTTAGAAGATCAAATATGAAAAAAAATATTATATGGATGAATTATAATTTATTAGAACTAAAATAAATAAGGTAAAAATAACATTTTATTTTGGATAAAGATTTTATTTTTATAAAAAATACTAAAAAATTGGTAGTAAAATAATAGGTTTTCATAACACTATTCAAAATAGCAAACATTAATACAACCCTTGAACCACTGCTACATAATAAAACAAAATTTTAAATTTTTTAGTAAATATATTTTATAGAAATGAGACACCTTAAGGAAACACACTATATTCTATAGTTTTGGAACCCTAAAAATAAAAATTCTTAAACCTTAGAACCCTCCTTGGGAGAGTAATGAAATATAATCTCAAATGAGTCGATGTTATCAGCGATAAAGCTCAACGAAATCAATGATGCTTGAGTACATTGTGACAATGATTGATAAAACGAAAAGTGACTGGAGTTGAAAGGTCATACAACACAAATTGAAATAAAAATGTACAGTGTTCGGTAAAAGCATTGGTTCAAGTCAAATTAATTTTTTATCTGGTATAATCTTATCTGAATCTAAATAATTTTTTAAGATTAATGTTATCGTTTTAAAAAAATATGAGCGCTATTTAGGCAATTTTTAAAATCAGGGTGCTACGTGAAAATAAATCAAAGTTAGAAATTTTTTTCGAAAACTCACCCTAGATCTTTGGCATCTGATAGAAATGGAAGATTTCAATGAGATCAGCAGTATCTCTTAGGCCCTGATACTCTTTTAAACGGTAAACAGCACAACGGATGACAGCCAATGGCCGGCTGTCAATTATCTCTCCAAAGATAGTTGGGAATCCACAAAGAGGCTCCTTCCTCCCGTGTATCTGAACTGGATTCCGATCACTGTTCAATATCTCCTCCATTCCCGCGCCGCAGGGGTGTTGTTAACACGTGTCGCTCGGCTTGGTCGGTGAAACCTTTTGGCGTGGGGGTTAGTCGTCGTCGACGTTGGTGTTCATATAGTTCGTCGGCTACGAGAGAGAGCCATCGAGTGCTTGGGCTCTCCTTCCTCCTCCTCCTCCCTGTGCTTTACTCCCCTCTCCTACCCCTTTGCATCGGTAGATTGCTCTCTTTCTCGTCTCAACTTTTATTTTTCCTTTGAGAAATAAACAGAAGTTTGTCTTTTATTTTCTGTTGATTACCAGTGTGATTTTTCCTGGAATATCGTCGAACATCTGCAGAAAAATGTAGCAAGAAGGTTGCTGTTTCACTGTTTTTCGATTCTGATATGTGAGGTTTTTCTCAAGCGAGTTTGGAACTGACAAAAAAATAAACAGTAGGCAAGCAAGAGCAGTACTCGTATAGCCAGTGGGTATACTTTGGCATGAGTTGTTGCGTTCTTAATGGGATATTAGCATACAAGATAATAACCATTTCTGCAGGCATAGATACAGATTCAAGGCACTATTCCACTGTCGTTTTTGATACAGATAGAGATTAATCGTTGCGTACAGTCATCAATACTTTTTCCTTTACTTGTATCTTCATCTATAGAATGAATTGATCCCCATTTTATACTTAGAAATATTCTTAAAAAGTTTTATTCTCTGAAAAATAGAATATAATTATCTCTTTTATTACTTACTATAATCATTGAAGTTTCCTGATGAGCAAATATTTAAGATTGAGATCGACAAAAGATAAGAAAGAAGATGGATAAAGAACAACACTACATGCTTGCTGTCGTCACTGTTTCAGGGCCATTAGACAGCCTGAAGAGGAGATCCAAGAAGCGAAGTGGGCATGGGGACCATCAGCGAAGGCAGTGGCGGAGGGAAGCCGCAGAGAAGAACTTGTTCTTGCACCAAGCAGGACTTCCTTCCCGAGGAGTCGTTCCAGAGCTGGGCTAACTACGGCAAGGCGCTTAAGGAAACGGGAATGCGACTCAAGGATCGCGTCATGTCGCGGTCTCTGGACAAGTCGGAGCTCACCGAGATCAGGGCACGGAGTGGGCACGAAATGAAGAAGAACCTCACATGGTGGGACCTCATCTGGTTCGGCATCGGCGCCGTCATCGGCGCCGGCATCTTCGTCCTCACTGGCCAGGAGGCGCGTGACGATGCTGGCCCTGCTGTGATCCTTTCCTACGTCGTCTCCGGCGTCTCTGCCATGCTCTCTGTTTTCTGCTACACCGAGTTCGCTGTGGAGATTCCAGTTGCAGGTTCGGGCTATACTGTTACCACCGCCACCTTGCTTTGCTTCCAGTAATGATTAGCTTACTTTGATTCCTTTTTCTTAACAGGTGGTTCCTTTGCCTATCTTCGTGTCGAGCTCGGCGATTTCATGGCCTTCATCGCTGCCGGCAACATCCTCCTCGAGTACGTGATCGGTGGTGCCGCCGTCTCCCGCTCATGGACGTCGTACTTCGCCACCCTCCTTAACCACCACCCGAACGATTTCCGCATCCATGCTACCTCCCTTGATCCCGACTACAGCCGCCTCGATCCCATTGCTGTCGTCGTCATCACCTTAGTCTGCGTCGCCGCTGTCCTCTCCACCAAGGCGACCTCTCGCTTCAATTACGTAGCCTCCATCATCCACCTAGCCATCATCATCTTCATAATCATCGCCGGCCTCACCCACGCCAATACCAAAAATCTCTCCGAATTCGCTCCCTTCGGTGTTCGCGGACTCTTTTCTGCCTCCGCTGTGCTGTTCTTCGCCTATGTCGGCTTCGATGCAGTGTCTACGATGGCCGAGGAGACCAGAAACCCGGCGAAGGACATCCCGCTGGGCCTCGTCGGCGCGATGACCATCACGACCGTCTGCTACTGCCTACTGGCGCTCACTCTCTGCCTCATGCAGCCTTATTCGCAGATCGACCCCGATGCGCCATTCTCGGTGGCCTTTGAGGCCATCGGCATGGACTGGGCAAAGTACATCGTGGCCTTCGGAGCCCTCAAAGGCATGACGACGGTGCTCCTCGTGTCGGCCGTCGGGCAGGCCCGCTACCTCACCCACATCGCCCGCACCCACATGGTTCCTCCATGGCTCGCCGAGGTCCACCCCACCACCGGCACCCCCATCAACGCCACCGTGGTTATGCTCGTGGCCACTGCGATCATCGCCTTCTTCACCAACCTCAACATCCTCTCCAATCTCCTCTCCATCTCGACGCTCTTCATCTTCATGCTGGTTGCGGTGGCCCTCCTCGTCCGACGTTATTACGTCAGTGGCGAGACTACCGACACCAACCGAAACAAGCTCCTGGGCGCCATCGTGCTGATCCTGGCATCTTCCATCGCGACCGCTGCGTACTGGGCGGCAGGCGGGGAAGGGTGGGTCGGTTACGTGGTGACGGTGGTGGTATGGTTCGGGGCGACAGGGTTCTTGTGGTGGGCGGTGCCGCAGGCGAGGGCGCCGCAGACGTGGGGAGTGCCGCTGGTGCCGTGGCTGCCGTCGGCGTCCATTGCCATAAACATATTCCTGCTCGGTTCAATCGACGGGCCTTCGTTCGTGAGGTTCGGCGTATGGACCGTACTGCTGCTCATTTACTACTTCTTCTTCGGGCTCCATGCGTCCTACGATACGGCCAAGGCTTCAGCCACTGACGGCGCTGGAGTATAGGAGTGCAGGTGGTAAGTGGTCAGTGATGATGATCCTGGAAATGGACGGATCGGATTGTGTTAAGGCTTCATGTTTCCTTGATTCTTCTTATCTTAGTTTGTAGATGGTGGAAATGCGTAGTTATTTCACGTACTCATGCTTTCTCTATGCACAATTAAACTTGTTTCGTATAATTCTTGTGCAGGATTGGAATATACTGTTTGTTTGAATCTATTTGTTCATTGACGATAACTTATTCTTCTAAATGTCGGCATAAGGTTGCACAGCATCAAAAGATAAGTATATTAGAACAAATGTCGAATACAAAAGAAACGTAATAAATAATGGCTACGGACGAAGCAGTGTTCCCTGTCTTGGAAAGGACATCATCGGGAAAGACGATCGACGTGACCGTCGAGCCACCTCATCGTCTGCTGCTATGGACGAGCCGTGAACACGACTTTCGAGGAGTGGGTCCCTCGTCAAATGAGAACCGGGCCCGTCGTTGACCCGTCAAAAGAGCCAACGCCACGCCCCACCGCGAGCGGACGACCGGCCGCAGTCGTCGGTGCGTTCTGTGGAATTACATCCGTAGCCCTTCGACGCAACATCAAATTATCGTATTGTTATATCTCTGAGCATCGAAATATCCACCCACTTCATCACCGGACCCAGTTGTCTTGATGTGAGCTTGTGGGACCCGCCAGATAGGACTGGTATGTCGAGGTAGAATTAAAACGCAGAGTGGGTGTTAACTCGCGAGGGATAAATACGTAGTTTGAAAGACGAATGCGGGTATTTTAGGGAACAAATCGCCTTTTATGTTTTCTGCTTCTCTTCCTCTTCCTACCATCCCCAAGACATTCTCTCTCTTCCCTTCCGACCAATTTACCCTCTCCCTCCCTTTTTCTTACCGAATTCTCTCTCTCTCTCGTCTCTCTTCTCTCTCTCCGACATTTGGATCTCATAGCGCCTGCTTCCGCCGGTCATGGCGTCGGTAAGTGCATCTCTTTCCCGCGCATTACCTTCTTTTGATGCTTATTGGTCGATTAAACCTTGGAATTAGTAAAATTGCCTTCTTCCTCGTCGGAGTTAATTCTTGGACGTCAATAGGATGTCGGTGTAGTTCGTTCAAATATTGGATTTGAAGAGGTTATCGGGTAAGGATATACGATAGCTTTCATTGTGTCCGTAGATGCTGCAGAAGACGAATTGGATTGCTAGTTGTGTGTGGCATATTGTTCCCTTGAAGGTTTGATGTTTTAGATTGTATGTTGAAGCTGGTGGTATCAATTAGAGTCATGTCGGTATCCATTGGGGTTTTGCCCACGTAATTTCTTTCTGGAGTAGTTGCAGCTTGGGTCATTGTTTCTTGTATTGCTTGTCCAATCGGAACACATACACAATTGGCATGGATATGATATTTTCTTCTCAAATTGGAAGCTTTTGTTTTGTCCATAAAACAATCAACTAGTTTTTAGTATAGTTAAATTAATGAACTAGATTTATGGAAATGGTATTCGTGCTTGCTGCCAAGTTGCTTCTTTTTGACTATTTGTATGAACATTTTTATTCATACATTTGAGCATCAAAGCCTTTCTATGCTTGTTTTGGAGGTATGGTTGTGTATTAATCAAACAGTTGATCAACACAAAAATGTGAAACGAGAATACACCAAGCTGCATTGTTTTCAAGAAAAATCTTGTTTCTCTTTTTCCACGATGCAGGCAATCAATGTTCGGTCTTCTATTTCATCCTTTCTGTTAGTTCTTTCCCTAGATGCCAATGGGTACACGATGTCATGAATCACTTGAAAAACTGCAGTGCACACTGCATTTAGGTTGATCCTTCTAGTTTGTCTGTGATTGTGGATACGGAAATGATGTTGCATGTCTTTGTCAATGCTGTTTATCTTCTTTTGCAATTTGCTGTTTTTTATTTTATAGTGCTCTGCAGCTTTGTTCTGCCATGACATTCACAGATTCTACAATTAATGTTTAAATGCAGCAGGAGAAAGGTCGTCCGCTGCCCAAGTTCGGAGAGTGGGATGTAAATAATCCTGCTTCGGCTGAAGGTTTTACTGTCATATTCAACAAAGCTCGGGACGAAAGGAAGACACCTATCATTAACTCCGGTGCCCCAGCTTCACCAAGAAGAAATGATGTAGATGGTCTGAAGCCAGATCCCACCTATCAATATCCAAGAAAGAGTGTATGCTTCTTTCTCATGTCTCCCATTTAAGATTAACCGAAATGTGGCAATCTAACTCTCCAACTCTTAATCCATCTCATAACTGCTTCACAAATCTGGATTCAGAGTAAATGGTTTTGCTGTGGCTGAGTGCTGGAGCTGGAGCAACAAGAGACTTGGTGCTGTAATCTCATGGCTAAAAAGACGAGGGCGGCCGATGTCAGCATGTAGCTGCTTCCTGTAACAGTGCTACCATGTCTCATTCTCCTTATAGATATGTGTGTTACATATAAACAAAAGAGGAGTGATGGATGGAGACCATTTTTCTTTTCTGGTTACACTGTTTAGCTTTGTTATAACTGTGTGATCTAAGTGGGAGGATAATGATATAGATGCGCAACAATCATGTTCAGCTTGTCCTTGCTCCATCCTACGACGGTTGTCCACAAGAAGCTAAGAGAAGAAGCTATACATCAGCCTGTAGATCGACACCAGTGTTTAATAATACAAAGAAATGGTTTGTTTGTGATATCTTATTGATTTTAGTCGTTGTTTATGCTTTTGTGACAGACTGCTCTGTGTGCTTAAGACCGAACTTTCTGCTACCATGCAATTCTTCCATTTCTAAGTATCAATATCAGGCAGCAACGATAGAGTCCCATACATGACTTCGATTTCCAAGTATCAAATGTTTTGTTTAAAGGATAATTGTGTGTTATTTTTTACCTGCAGCTAATCAATGAACCAATGATTGATTCGGTTGATGCAGCATCCCATCTAATCTATAGCTTATAAGCATCACCTGTTCAAGAAATCAGAATGAGGACTTCAAGATTGTATCTGCCGCCACTGCTCATGGGGTAACAATTATGAATTATTCACAGATATTGACCAACAAATCTATCGACAACAAAGGAAAAGCAACTTCAGCATTAACGAAAACAACCCAGAAATTGAATTCGAGGAGAAACTTCATCAGGAGGCATAAATCTGTGTTGAATTTTGCTGCGGCTGAGTCCAATCTGCAGGCCCTCAACAACTCGAATGATTGTACAGGTTAACATTTCAGCATCCTATACAGAACTCTACAGAAACAAGTTTAGATGGCTGCAGTTACCCTGCATTCCCGCCATCCTCTTGACTAATTTCTATCGTTCAAATACATAACCTTTCACTGCTCTAACATAAAGATTTAGTTCCAACCTTTTCTGAGCAACATACTCCATTTTGGTAGTACAAATATTACAAACATTGTTGAGAGGGCAAAAAAAGAGGAAACAATCTGGGTACATCTCCAAAAAATGTCCTGAGCAAGAAGCTGTGACGTCCATGTTCCTTCACACCGAGTTGATATGTTTGATTCACTAGTCCAAGGCAGCTTCCCCCTCGGACACACGATGCTTCCTCTTCCCATTGCCATGCCTCGATCGTCTTGGTGCCATCTCATCCTCGCTCTCACTCTCATCATTTTGTAAGCTTCTTCCTGCACCGTATCTATCCTCGGGGGCCTTTTCACCTTGCCAATACCCTGTGTCGTCATCTACTCCACCAACATTTCCCACCATCTCCTGGCCCCTGTTGCCCTGATCAGATCCAGCCTCATATCTATCATTTCTATCACTAACTGGTCTTCTATGATCCCTCTTTGGGGCCCGATTATTCAGTGGAGGTGGAGGGTGTAGGAAGGGCGGTACTCCTACAGGACGATTGGCTCGGCCAATCCCAGCCATTGGCATGCCACCCATATATGGAGCCCGACCAGGTCCCATCATCATCCCAAGGTTGCCCATTGGGTAGACAGCCCCTGGCTGTGGGGGCCTACCAGGAAAGACCAAGCCCGACATGTGGCCTGCTGAAAAATCACCAGAAAATCTTGGCCCACCAAATGGCGGAAAGATCCGAGGACCAAAAATATCTGGTGCAGCGAAACCATCAGCATAACCAAATCCATCAGCCCCCATCATAACTGGAGGGAAGCCTCGAACACCAACCACTGGCCTCACTCCACGTACCAGTGGCATGTGTGGTTGCCACATCATCCCTCTTCCCCTTCCTCTCCCTTGGGTGGCTTGGCCGCTGCCCTCATCCTCCTCCTCGCTTTCCTCTTCCTCCTCTTCCTCATTGTCCTCAAACAGGACAATATCCGGATTATCTGCAGCCTCATCTGCACCAACTCCCTTGGCCTTTTCCTCCTCACGTTTGGACTCTGCAGCTATCAGCATTGCCTGAACCATATAATACAACATCAACACTTAGATACGAATTCTGAGGAAAAATGAAAAGATAGAAACAACTACTACCATCCAAGCATAATTCACATCGATAGGTGACTAAGATGCAAATGATCTACTAAGTTAGCCAAATAGCAGAAAGTACCAAGTGAAATGATTAAATATTGTAGCATATTGACCATGCAGACAACCGTAATACTACATGAAACAATAGGCAAAGATTATATAACATGCTAAAATTTATTGATCTGAACTGAATCTACCAGAAAAAAAGAATACAGAAACTTGAAGGCTATTCAAAAGCCTAAAATTGTTGACAGAAACCATTGAGTTGATTGAGGGTCCAACAAAATCAAACAATTTCATGATTTTGAGTGTCTAAAATTAGTATAATTTTCCAGACCTGTCTATCTTCACAATAACTACTCATCAGAGTTTACTTTAATTATGATTTTTTTATTTACACAACCAAACACATCCTAGCTCAACTCTCAGAATTTGAATTACTTGAGAAATGAGAATAATGCAATTGAAATTGGAAAACATTCCAACAGTGATATTAATTGAAAAGGTAATAGCACACCATTAGTTCACCATCTGGCTCGAGATAAAGCAGTGAGGCCAACTGCTCACCAATAAAAGGCTCCAACTCTTGGCAATCTCGACTTATCTGCAATTAAATAAGAATCCAAACGGGAAATGATGTCTTAATGGCAAACATCTTATTCCAAGGGATAAAAACTAAAAATTCTCCAAAATACAAAAATCAACAATAAATTGTATATCACAACTATTTGGGATAGAGTACTGTTCCTTTTCCCGGACATTTAGCTCTGTTGAAGACAATATTACTACTAAATCAAAAGTAATTATTTTTTAATTCTAATAAATGTCTTAGGTGTTTCTCTATAATTGATTCACCTCATCTACTGTGAGGAAGAGGAGAAAATAGGAGAAGAGGAAGCAGAGGGGAAGGATAAGACAAGGAAGAGGAAGCCAAAGAGGACACGAATACCAGGCTCAGGTGATGGGTTGATAGTGGCAGGCGATTCAAGCATAGGGCCAGCAATTGCAGGCAACATGAGGAAGGCGAGCCAGTGGTTACACAAGGGAGGCAAGCACACGGGTATGTCAGGGGGAGGGGTTAAGGCTAAGTGATTAAAGAAAACAATTCAATAAAATCCTAAACTGGATATTAAGTGTTAGCAAACGCAGGCAGAGGTGAGCCAGTGATTGTGCAAGCGTGGCAAGAGTACAGAAGGGCACAACATCGAGGAAGGGGTTAAGGTTAAGTGATTCGCAAAAAAAAAAAATTCAATGAAAATCCTGATCAGGCTTCCCACCTGGTTCAGGCCTGGTAATGGACGAATTGGAGCAGACAGACCAATTTGCAAGGGTTATCGAGCAGTAAACCTTATTTTGACCCTGGACCACCCAAGATGGGATGGTCTACATCACAATATTTACCTGGAAGCAAAGGATATCACTACAATAGATAATATTTTATATATCACATAGAATTCAAAACTTATCCTTCTATAACTTTGGAGATAACATACCTAAAGTGCAGGATAATGCAAAGATAAACATAAAGAAATTACTTGAAAAGAGCAGTCATGGTATTTGGAGCTGATTTTAAATCTCATGGCAGCATCATATAAAATCAAAAACATGGGCTACATCCTATCTTCCCATCTAACGTCTTATATGGCAGTGGACAATGAACATTAGAAAAATGATGGAAGATAACAAATCTGATAGTTTAAGCAGATAGTAAATGCAATAGTAACAAAGTCTTGTCTCTTGTTTCACTCTCATTGTCATAGGCTTCCTTATTATCTTTCCTATCTCAATATTCCTATTGTTTCTCCTTCCTTTTCTGGTGCTCCTCCCCTCTTCTATTTCTTCTTCTGACAATGTCAAATCAACCAGAATTGGTTAAAATCAAACAACTTCATTTGAGTTTGATAAATTTTTCACCAAGTATAAGATTTCTGATTATAAGCCAGTAAAAAACAAGCGAAATTGAACCAACCATAGATAACAATGATACAAATCATGCATATCACATTGGAATCAACCAATGCCACAAATCATGGTCTTACTCAACTTGACAAATCAGATTTTTTTTCAAGTACACTCTAGATTTCTTTACTTTGTTCTTTCATAACCTTTGTCCTCAATATCCTCCAACTTCCTTTCCAATTATTTCTTTCATCCACTGCATCATTGTCTCCCCATGATCAAACAAAAACATCAAAAAATTTATAGTCCACAAATTGCAACTAAGCAAAAAGGCTAACCTTCCAATTCCCACTAACACAGAAAATGACATCACACTCCCATTTTGATTGGGAAACTTATGCCATACTTCCATGAGATGGCCACTCTTGGCAGTCTAGTTTCCAATTCTTTATAATTATTCAATGAGCATTTATCTCTATCAGTATGTCACATATTTTAAAGAAGATAGATTCTAATGATATTTGAAAATGAGAAATCCTGATGGTGGTGTGTCATGGCATGTGCAGAAGAGCAAGATGAAAAAGGGGAACCTTTCAAGGACATACAAGGGCATAATGGTAACATTGTAATGGTTGCTCTAGATGATGAAAGAAATATTATGTCATGTTTGTTGCCTATAAAGGAGTTCAAAATCTACTAAAGGCATAATGTAGGAGCAGGATATAAATCTCGATGAAGGATTTTAATGATAATGACATGAGAGGGGATTTATAGAAAAATCCTAAAAATTTAGAAGTTGATTTTGAAAATGCCACTTTTAAAAACCTGACTTCTGGTTTCATCCACTTAAAGAAAAACAAATAGAACCTAAAAGAAACTAATAGTATTAAGTGCATTATAAATTATGATAACCCCTTGTTTTTGTTAAAGAGTTACACAAATTAGGGTCACTTTATTAAATTTAAGCAATCAGTTGAGAAAGAATATGAATAGTTGATAATAACTAGTTCAGAAATGCTTCACAAAGTCTTTCAAACTACAATTCAAACAAGATAAAAGAAAAAAATTATCAATATTGTAGAAATGGAAAAAATAAGGAAGGAGTTGTTTTACTTTTGATCTTTGATACTTCAATAATTTCGATTAGCATGGCCTTTCACCGATGCTTAAGTTTCTATAGAACATCCTACATTGTACTGCATTTCATCCTCCCAAGATTATTTTCAATTTTTCCATATTTAAGATAGCAAATCATTGGACAAAATTGTCCTTTTTGACTTAAATTACCAGATGGGATGTTGTGTCATACCTTCACTGGGAGGTTGTCATTATATGGATTCCTGAGATGATGAGTTTTATTGAAGGACAACTCACAAAGCTGAAACATGAAATAAAGTCATGAGTAAACATAAGAGGTTTGTGTCTTAACTCATCTATTTGGAAAAGGAAAAGACTAAATCACAGCCATATAATAAAGGTAATAGCAGCATTTTTTGCATGTTACACAAAATACAGATGAGCAATTCCAGGAAAATATTAAGCACCTCTAAGTTCCACAGCTACTTGATCATGTTTCAATGAGAATCATTGTGTGAATAATGCATTCAAATTGGTTTCCATCAAATGGACAAGACCTTGTCTCAGATATTTTACTAACATGAATATGCAACACTAAGTTCAAACATTTCTTTGATAAGATAACTTGGTTTTTTATATTATTTCACTTCTCAAGCAAACCAAATAAAAGAAGAAACCATTATGATTACAATGTTGCAAGCCAATAATAAGATTTTTTGGTCTTAAGACTTCTCACCATGCTTGGTACAGGAGGTCTTCTAATATTCCCACCACCTACCCAATTCAGGTCTGTTAAACTTGTTCCTTTTATGACCTGGGTAATCAGAGATTTGAGTTCTGGAAATCGCCTGTTTGGCTGGAAAGGTATTGCTACATATATTAATCCTTCCGTATCTTTTCAAATATCCAGATGTATTTTAAAATGAGAAGAGGATTATTTGGTCTGTTTTTCTCACTAATCCTGTATCTTATCTTTGTTTGTTTTTTCCCACATTTATTTTTGAATTATTTATCCAACAAATAGCATATAGACAAGTTTAAGTGATTTAACTGAATGTCATAAGGTCTCAAAAGGCAACCCAAAAGCATGATGTTCTCACCAATATAGGATCCAGAAAGTGTCAATATGCAGCCTTAGAAAGTATGTTTTCACGATTCAAACCATTAGCGGATTGCAAAGAGCAACCACACTGTGGTGCCAAGGCTCGCGATTGCCTTCTTCATGCAATATTCAAACCTGCATCCACCTTGAATGATGAATCCAATTTAAATGCATGCATCGTATGTACATCTTGTTTGTATTCTTATTCATTCCAAACAAATATTGTTACAGAATCGAGTATCCTTAAATTTTGGTCTCCAAGTTTCTATTCTTCCAATTAATGGCAGATACCAATCTAGCTTCAGCTGTCTGATCTCTATCTGGGTTGAACCCTTTCTTTTCTCCCTCAGTTTACACAATTTGGTGGAGCTTCCAAATTGTCCAAAATCTAGATATTATCCTCATTTCAATTAAGAAACTTCTATAATAATTTTGTTTTCCTCTTAAGGAATGACCAATTTTCAGACCAACAAATGCAGAAAATAAATGTTTTTTCTCATTTTATCTGTCATTGGTGTTCACATGGACACCACAAACTGATATCAGCGCATCTAAAACCATAAACAATATCCTTCATCTGTCCAGAAGAAAGACATGCCTAACCAAGAGCAAGGCACCATAACACACCATATCCAATCAGATTGACAGAAAAAACAGTCTGCATCATTTTACTGAGAGCCAGCCAATGCTCTTACATGTCAATCTGCTAGTCTGAAATAGGCCATCATATTGTATATTCTATAACTTCATTTTCCACAAACACTCGTAACGAAAAACTTGTGTTCAATGTAAAACTAATAGCAATCAGAATGGAAAACATTTTTCATGAATAACATAGGCCAGAATGATTCTCCATTGTGAGAAGCTTCAACAACTAATGGAGACAAGTTCCCTTGGAAAGTTGAGTACAGAGGCTTCTAACAAATGTAATAAAAAGATTCAAGGGAAGCAAATTCTAAAATGCTACAACATACTTGACTCTGCATTATGCAGAAAGGTAGAAATTTGAAAAAGGAAAATAAGAACAGCCATTTATCAAAAATATAAGACACATTTTGATTGAGGGAAAGAATAGGACACCAATCTAAAGTTGCAGAACTTACATAATGTCAAACTAATCATACCTTTAACCATTTGACTGAAAAATTTCGACCATAATGTGCAGTTCCATGAGAATATTTCCAATTCCCTCCACCAACTAAGCCACCGATTCTAGAGGTCATCTTAGCACATCCCTAATAAAATCAAAAACAATATTCTATGTTTCAGCCACAATTAGTTGATGATGCAATAAGAAACTGCTAAATTTGATTGTACTTCTGTTGCAGATCTACATAATGTGGTCCACAAGTAATTTCTTCAAGAAAAATATATGATACCTGGAAATGGCGAGTTTTGTTGATCGAGAATATTAAAATAACATTCTCTGTAGATTCAAATGCTTCATTAAGTTTAGGCTCATTACTCCTTTGAGTTGCCCACACACCCTGCTGGACAGATATTTCCAGATTTTCCCGATTGCAACTTTTCACAATAAAATACCTATTTTTTGAATAAAAACTTAATCAGAATTGCAATACTGTGTCTAGTCAAATACATCCAAAAGATATTAAAAATATGAAGAATATAAGATGTGAAAAAATATGTATGATGCATATGGATTACATATATTAACCACTTCAAGGTGTAAAAATCCAATGAAGCGGAGAAGCACATCCTTCTTAGATAGTCTCAAGCTCAGAGAAAGAAGCTTTAAACTAGTAATGGATCACAGAAAATCTACCATGTTCTCTATACCAGAAAAACATTTACAATATCTGTCACATTATAATATCAATACTAGAATATTATACAACAACAAAGTACATACACACCAATTTCATTCTCAACTACTACACATTGCAAAGCATACACTACAGAAAATGTCATCTGGATCATACACCTCAACAATCCACATCTTATAAGCCAAATAAAAATGACACTTTATTTAACCTTATAGATAATGCAATACTCACCCGACTCAATCATTCTATTCACACATTGTTCGATGGCATTTTTATCAATAAATTATCATGATCATTTAAATAAATTTGATTAACCAGCTACTCCTACACTTCACAAAGGTGATCCAAATGTAATGCAAAACAATACATTTAATCACTGAACTACTTCTGACCTTACCTATCTATCCTGTTCTATAGTCAGTGTTCACTGCCAACCAAGAGAGAAAGAAACCCCAAAAAATAAATTTTCAAATCAAGGTACGAAAGACTAAATATCATTGACAAAATGAACAATCCAGAATGGAGTCAACGTTAACCTAAATACAACTTGATTTGAATCTTTAAAGATACTGTCACTATCAAGGTTTGTGATTTCATGTACCAGTAGAATACCAGCCAAGGCTCGGAATGGTACAATGCCAATTCAGTGATACCAAGTATCAAGACATCAGTATGTCACGGACTTAGCAGAAATTGTCTAAGCCGTGAGATACCATTGCGGCAAAGTCACGGACTTAGTTGGAGTTGCCTAAGTCGTGATGTACCCTTGCACCAACTTCTTGGACTTCGCTGGGATTGCCTAAGTCATGACGCGCCCTCACGATATGCATCCGCAAAGGGTCAGCCAATTTAGGTCCCGTAGGACCTATAAAAAGAGAAAGTTGATTAGTTCAAAAACGAGCAATAGAGAAGTCCCGACGTCTCACGAAGAGGAAGCTTTACAAGCAATTCAGCAAGCACTTTAAGTGCAAGAGAGGAAGAGAAAGCAAAAACCTTAGAAGGCAAAATGAACAGTCGCAAGTCCACAAACAATTGCTCACCGGGTGTCAGGCACGATGGCAAGTTCCTAGCAAGTTAACGCGCAAACTTGTGTACACCGATCAACACCCAACCCTACCCCGAAGCCCCATCCCCCTTGGTGCCACCCGGGGGGTTCTAGGGTGGTGAGATGGCTGACGTTTTGTGTGCGGCTGCGGTTTGCAGAAAACAGGCGGTGACATGCAAAAACGAAGCCATTTTATGGCAGTTTTGCCCGGCACGATGAGCAGTCGCACTGCAGTGTTGCGAACTGTCGTTGCTTACATTTTTCAAGCAAAAACACACAAAACCAAGGCAAAATATGTTGCCAAGCATTTGTACAAGCATGCAAAAGCGACGAACAGTTCATTGAGCAAAGATGTTGCGGGTGCAGGACGACCATTCGTGACATTCTCCCCCACTTGAACTGTCGACACCCTCGTCGACAGTTTCTTCAGGCTCCCAACTAGCTTCTTTTCGGGGAAGTTTTCGCCACTTCACCAGGTATTCGGTTTGCTCCGCTCCGTTGGGTAGTTTTGTCTTGCGATCCACTAAAATAGTTTCAACTCGCTTCTCGTAGGAGGCTCTGGTGGGGGGTAGCCGAGTTGAAACACTTCGGGAAGCATCTTGCGGATCTAAGTGGTAAGCTTTCAAGTTACTTGCATGGAAGACATTATGAATTTTGAGTCACGCCGGCAGTTACAACTTGTAGGAGACGTTATCTACCCTGTTGGTGATTGGGAAGGGTCCTTCGTATTTGTGCACCAATCCCTTGTGCACTTTTTGCCTGAAGAACTGGAGTGATGCTAGTTGGAGCTTCACCAACACCAAGTCGCCAACTTTAAACTCTTGTGGTCGCCTTCCCAAGTCTACCCACTTCATCTTTTTGGCCGCCTTCTCCAAGTAGGCCCGTGCAATATTTGTATTTCGGTGTCGTTCTCTCGCAAAGTGATATACTGACGGATTACTCCCGGTATAACTGATCGCTAAGTTGTGAGGAGTCGACGGCTACTGTCATGTAATGATCTCGAAGGGACTCTTGTTGGACGCAAAGCTTCGCTGCAAGTTGTAGGAGAATTGGGCAATGTCTAACAGCTTCACCCAATCTTATTGGGTGATTGCTCACGTAGTGCCGAAGATATTGCTCAATGAGCAAATTTATTCTTTCAATTTGGTCATCCATCCGGGGGTGGAGGCTTATGGAGAAGTATAACTTGGACCCTAGCAATTTGAATAGCTCGGTCCAGAATCACCCCAAGAACCGAGTATCTCGATCATTAATGATATTGTATGGAACTCCCTAATACTTCACCACATTCTTCATCATCAACTTGGTCGCCTCCTTTGCTAAACAGTGTAGGGGTGCAATAGTGAATGTTGCATACTTTAAAAAATGATCGACCATCATGAGTATCGATCTGAGTCCCCCTACAACTGACAAGCTTAATATGAAGTCCAAGGAAATGCTCTCCCTGACCTTTCTGGTATGGGCAATCGCTCAGAAAGTACCATCGGCTTCCACTCTTATCTTGTTGGCAAGGCACATTCGAACATATCCCTTCACATCAATCCCTATCTTCAACCAATAGAAGGCCCTCTCCACGAGAGCCAATGTTCGGTGAATGCCCAAATGTCCAGCCCAGAGGGAATCGTGACTCTTTCAAGAGTTCACGCCTCAAATTGTTCGCTCGAGAAACATAAACCCTATTCCCTTTGTTGTAGACGAGTCCCTCCAGGACCCAAAATCATCGTGTCTTGCCTTATTTGATTAGTTGCATCAGGGTTACTGCCTGGGGATCACTGTGCAGTCCATCCCTGATTCTAGAAAAAAATTTAGAGCGCAACTAACTTACTTGGCCTCTGCCTTCCAACTGCATGGCATTCACCAGCGCCACTTTCCGACTCAATGCATCGGCCACGACATTTGCTCTTCCGAGCTTGTGCTTCATTGCCATATCGAACTCAGCCAAGAAGTCCTACCATCATGCTTACTTTAGGGAAAGTTTCTTTTGAGTTTGGAAGTAACTCAAAGCGATGTTGTTCGTCTTTAGCACAAATCACAATCTGAGAAGGTAGTGCCACCAAACTCGTAGACAGTGGACCACCGCTGTCATCTCCTTCTCGTGCACCGAATACCATCGCTCAGTCTTGTTGAACTTACGACTCTCAGAGGCCACGGGTGACCCTCCTACATGAGTACTCCCCCAATAACGAAGTTTGAAGCATCTATATGGACTTCAAAGGGCGTCCCATAGTCCGACAATTTGAGTATCGATTCTTTTAACACAGTAGCCTTTAGATCTTAGAATGTCGCTTCACATTTGTCGGACTATCGCCAAGGCTACTCCTTCAGCAACTCCGTCAGTGGAGCTGCGCGCTTCGAGTACCCAACTATAAAGCGCCAATAATAGTTGACGAAACCAAGGAAGGATCTCAGCTCCGATACTTTCTTTGGTATTCGTCATTCTTCCACAGCTTGCATCTTTGATTTATCCATCCGAATGGAACCGTCATTAATTCAGTGCCTCAAGAACAAAATCGTCGTTCAAGCAAAGTAACACTTCTCCCTTTTCACGAACAAAGTGTTATCCTTGAGGACCCTGAAAATTGCTCGAAGGTGCTCAACGTGCTCCTCAAGCATTTGGCTGTAAACGATGATGTTGTCCAAGTAGACAACCACAAAGTTGTCTAAATACTCCTTGAATAGTTTGTTCATGAGAGTATAGAATGTGACTACAGCGTTGGTTAAGCCGAAAGGCATCACCAAGAACTCGAATGCTCCATACCTGGTTACATAGGTAGTCTCACTTCATTGCCTTCAGCAATACGCACCTGTTAGTACCCCGACCAAAGGTCGAGTTCTAAGAAATACTTTGCTTTGCCCAGTTAGTCGAACAAGTCCGCGATGAGCGGGATGGGATACTTGTTCTTCACCATCACCTTGTTTAGGGCCCGATAGTCGACACATAATCGGAGGATCTCATCTTGTTTATTTTGGAAGAGAACTGGAGCTCTGAATGGTGCTTTTGAACTACGAATGAGACCACCGCTTAGTAGTTCATCTAACTGCTTCCAAAGATCTGCCAACTCTAGAGGGGTCATGCGGTATAATGGTCTCGCTGGAGGCTTCACTCCCAGCTCCAGTTCGATACGATAATCCACACCTCTGCGTGGTGGCAGAATTTTCGGCAACTTGGGCGACATGACATATGTGAACTCCTTCAAAATGTTTGCCACCACAGCATGTTCATGAATGTCCTCCCCGTCAAGTGGCTCTAACTTTACAACGGTCACGAAGGTTAGATCTCCTTTTCGCACCCCCTTCTTCAATTGTAATGCTGATATTTGTTATGGATCTTTGGCTCCTCCTCGAGAAACAAGAACCATGTTGGGGTCGTCGCCTCCCATTAGACATAGAGAGTTTAGGAACGACATTGGCACCAACTTCACAGCATGCATGAACTCCATTCTGGAAATCACTTAGACGTCCTCTAGTGGCACCGTCATCATATTTGTGCTTTCACTCCATGTCCCGATTTTGATGGGTACCGCCTTCACTACTCCGGAGATTCGCTTAGCCTCCAAGTTCACTGCCTTTATCCAACTTGGGTTCTTCTCCGAGTTTAGCCCAAGTCGCCTTGCTTCTCTATCGGCAATGATATTGTGGGTAACGCCCGTGTTGACCATTGCACGGGTTGTTCGGCCATTGTGCTTGATTTCCACGTGCATCAATTCATTGCTCCCTGCTTTTTATGGCTTTGTCTTCAAGTTCTCCCCCACTTGACCCCTAAACGCATTCAACAAATGCATTACTCCTATTCGAGAGCCCTTGCGACTCCTCATCGTCGTTGCTGGATTTCGTACTACTCAAACTAAGAGCGACAACCTTGCCTTTGTCCAATTTGAGAGTGGATTGAAGCTGTTAAGGCATTAAGTGCTTATTTCTGTAGGCACTCCCTCACCATGTGTAATCCTCTGCACAAGAAGCATCCGCTAGGTTTTAGGGCCTTGCCTTTTGAGCTTAGCCCTTTGTGGGAACTCTTCTTCTTTTGTTCACCCCCAGACTCCTTCCCTCGAGAATATTTCGATGGGCGATTTCCTGAAGATTGTTTCTTTTTCCCTGAGTCCTCCGAGGAAACAAGGTCAGTGAGCCTTTCCGTGGCCGTAATTACCTCGATCACATCGATAACATTCCTTCAATGCAGTTCCTATTGTACCCATGGCTTCAGGCTATCGAGAAAGCTGAACAGCTTATCCTTTTTGGACATGTCCTGTATGTCCAGCATCAATACGAAAAATTGCTTCACATAATCCCGAATGGAAGTACTTTGGCAGAGTTGTCTTAGCTTCCACCTTGCAACAAACTCCGTGTTCTCGGGTAGGAACTGAGTTCTCAACTCCCACTTCAAGTCCTCTCATGTGTCTACTTGACACCAACCTTGTTTGATCTCCTCCCAACAGGTTCGCCACCATAGTTTTGGATCCTCATTCAGATATATTATTACTATCGAAACTTCGATATCTTCATAATCGAGCCTTGTAGCTCAAAAGTACTGCTCCATGTCGAACAAGAAATTCCCGAACTCCTTTGTATCCCTGGCACCCCTATAGCAATGAGACTCAGGTGCCCTCAAGTTTTGTAGCGACACAACGTGGGTGTTACTCCCTCCCGCATTTAGTGTCATTGTGAGCAATGTCACTCAAGAAGTGAGTTCCGCCACAACTTCGTGCAGATGTTGCACGGAGTCTTTGGTGTCTTCTGTCAGTTGATCAACTAGGGACTCAACCTTTTCGATTCGAGATTCAACTTCTTTTTACGAGCTCTCAACCCCAAGAAGCTTTCATTAGCCTTGGTAGAGTTCCTCTAAACTTGCTTTAAGAACATCCAGGCGGGTTTCCGCCGCGACAAGTCTCTCCTTGTGGCTCCTTTTTTTTCGGTTGGCGCTTCAGATTGCGCCTCCTCCGCTCGCGAAGAGTAGCCAACTTCTCGCTCGTCATGTTCGCTGCTGCGCTCCTCTTGAGTGGCTTCAACAGCATAAGAGCAAGTTTGCACTTGCAGCCCACCTGCGGATGCTTGGGGAAATGGTCCGGCTTGCCCCGTCTTACTCGATTCGCCACGATGCATCGCCATAGCGAGATTACGAAGTTTCTTCGTTGTTTGCTCGAATTGCTTACCCGCTCTAATACCACAATGTCACGGACTTAGCTGAAATTACCGAAGTCGTGAGGCACCCTTGCGGCAAAATCACAGACTTAGTTGGAGTTGCCTAAGTCGTGATACTCCCTTGCGCCAACTTCTCGAACTTAGTTAGGATTGCATAAGTCATAACGCGCCCTTGCAATATGCGTCCGCAAAGGGTCAACTAATTTGCAACCTCACTCAAGAACCTGTAAAAAGAGAATGTTGATTAGTTCGAAAACGAACGACGAATAAATCCCGACGTCTCGTGAAGAGGGAAACCTTACATGCAATTCGGCAAGCACTTTGAGTGCAATAGAGAAAAGAAAGGAAGGAGAAAGCAAGAACATTAGTAGGCAAAATAAACAATCGCAAGTCTACAAACGACTGCTCACCGAGTGTTGGGCGCGATGGCAAGTTCTCGTCAAGTTAACGTGCGAACTTGTGTATACCGATCAACGCCCAACCCTATCTCGAAGCCGCATCCCCCGTGGTGCCACCTTAGGGATTCCAAAGTGCTGAGATGGCTAACATTTCACATGTGGCTATGGTCTGCAGAAAACAAGCCGTGGTACGCGAAAATGGAGCCATTTTAGGGCAATTTTGCCCGACACGGTGAGCGATCGCACTGCAGCACTACAAATTGTTGTTGCTTATATTTTTCAAGAAAAAACACAAAAAACCAAGGCAAAACATGTTGCCAAGCATCTGTACAAGCATGCAAAAGCGACGAACGATTCGTTGAGCGAAAATGTTACAGGTGCGCAATGACCGTTCGTGACAGGTAGATACTGAATTCTAGAAAAACTTGAAAAAAAAAGGCTGAAAAAGAACACGAAAAGGGAATTGCCTGGTACAAGTCCTGTAACTGGTGTACTGGGTTGTTCAGCCCCTTTACCAGATTGTACAAGCCTTATACCAAGGAACATGCCCAGAACCAGGTGTATCATGCGACTTGCCCTGGTCCCTGTACGATGCACAAACTGAACCGTACTCAACGGTATTGCAGAACTTCATCACTACAAGTTCTCAGAAATCATAGAATTCTAGATATTCCAAACACACCTAGATTGTCCCTGAGGGAGCGGAGATGCAGTTTTGGTTGATTGATTTGATGAGACATTCATAATTCCAGGGACCTGGTTCTCTGTTGGTGGGGGTGGTGGTTGCTGTAGCTGTTGTTGTTGCTGTTGCTGTTGCTGTTGCTGTTGTTGCTGATATTGTTGTTGTTGCTGCTGCTGCTGATGAGACTGCTGCACTACTAGGGACTGTGATGGTTTTACATCAGATGGTTCAAATGAAGAAGCTGGTTTAACTGCTGTATTCTGATTATGTAACCCAGGAGCTGATGACAACTGATTCTTATCCAGTTGTTGGTTATAATTAGTGTTTCTGTGGTGATAAAATCTGTTTGAAGACCCATAACCAAAAGAACCCAGATGCTGTATCTTCTGGAGAACCTCTTCTACAGGGGGAGGAGGCCCAGGAAGCTTTGCATGTCGATACCGACAATCAGGTCCATTGGGGCAGAAACCAAGTTTATACCTGCAAAGGTAGTGTCACAAACTTAAGTTCCATAAGCCTAATGCCTAACAAACTTCACATAAATTGAATATTGGTCATGAAAAATAATGTAAAACTACCATATTTTGACCACAAACTTAACTAGATTCTCAAGATGTCCTGCAGTGAGGTGATATATGCAGCCGATGCTTAATATACAAACAATGAAACACCCAACTGTTTGCAAGATTAAGGATTCATTGGCATCGTTTCTGTTTCTTCCATATTTTCAGATGAAAAGAACATGTCTCTTACAGAAAAGAAGTGGCATGAAAATGACAAATGGGCAACTATTGTCAGATCTTCTCATGACACCTTTTTATAGAAGGTGCCCTATTGATTTGTGTAACCTTTTATCCTATAACAGGGAGGGAAACTATTCTATTCAAGTTGTTGGATCTAATCCTTTTGGTAAAAAAAAAGAACATTGTTACTGCTACTTATGATATTTCAACTCCTAAAACTTTTAGAAGTGAAGACCATATGAGAATTTCAAACCCTCTTCTCAAGCACATAACCAATTCTCTTATGCCTTTTTTCATCTCCATCTTCTATCTTTCCTCCCCACCCTATTCGATTCTTGTACCAAAAGCTCAAGACATTATCATCAGTAGTCCAAACAGTGTTAGTATCCATTAAAAAGATATTTAAATGCCTGTATTGACTACACTGTACAATTATACATTTCTATGTTTTTTTCACTCATTCATGCAATCCCAGTATTGTGCTGCTAGGGGCTAAAAAAATGGAAATAAAGTCCAAAGTTGAATGAAACTTCATAACTGGTGCCAGCTTTGTAGCAAGAGAAATGGAAACAATAAAAAGGATGATATAGAACTAACAGGAATGTTCAAGCTCAACACCGTGCAAGCAGAATCAAACACTTAATGAATTTTTATATAACCTGAAGCAGATTTAGTTTGATAATAGCCAAAACTTTCCATATAAATTTGGTTGCAATGAAATCCTTAATAGAGTAGGAATAAGGCTGATGCGGCTGCAACTTCTGAATGTTTGCATAAGTAAAAGTTATTTCCCCTTTGTAGCAAGGAGACCCTCCCATTGTTCTCCTTTTTTCTTATTTTCTTCTAAAAATCCATCTCTATTCTTCTCTCTACACTACCTGCAAATCCTCTTTGTAGATATGAATAAGCTTACATATTTCTCCTCTTTTCTCCTTCTTGCCCTATTTACTGTAATCACCTTACTGCACCATGATTTGCGGGTTTTGCTGTAAAGTGTATTCTGTTGGTTTTAATCCGAACACTTCGTCCCTTAAATTGTCTCATCTGTGATCTCTTTGCTAAGCCAAAGGACCGGCTTTATACTGATGCTCCTAATTCCATCTGCTGGGAGAAACACACAACAAGAACAGTGCTTAAATAGGAAGATAAAGAAACTGAAGGTCATCGTTAGATGCCTCCAAGAAACCACTGTCATACTTGATGTAGATGAAGAAAAGAAGGAAATTAGTCGACATCAATCAAAAAGCAAAAAGTTCAAAACGCCAAATCATAGGCGACCAAATTGAAAACATATACATCTTCAAAAAAAAATTAAAACAGGAGATCCATGGCGTCAAGAAGTGATCAGGAAGATGATGCTACCAATCATCAAGCTAAGCAAAAAAGATTTCGTTTTAATACGTACATATTGCACTCCTTGATGTCCTCGTTGGTGTGCTTATAGACACAGTCCTGCTCGCGGCACTCCCCGTAGAGCCGGAAGAAGCGGCAGACGGGCATCCGCTCCTTGTCGTACTGGTGGAGGAAGCCGCAGGCATCGCCCTTCATACATAGGCCACGGAGCCAGTGACGGCACACCGTCTGCCTGAAGCTCCGCCGCCCAGGGACATTCCCAGCTGCTACGGCGGTCGGATCGGCTGCGCCAGAGTGAGGGACCGCTCCCGCGGTCGCCGCTGCGGCGGTGGGATCTGCCGGCGCGAGGGGGGCGGCGGCAGCGGCGGGAGCGGCGGAGTCGAGGCCGCCCTCGAAGTCGAAGCTGAGGGCTCCTTCGGGGTCTTCCATGAAGGCTCCGGCCGGGTCTTTTGGGGCGATCTTGGGGATAGAATTAGGGTTAGAGGTTTAAATCTCATGTTCGACGAGACGACGGAGAAAGAGATCAGCTATACGTGTCATATCATCCACCTTCGTTGCTCCGGGAACGAGAGGTGGGATAGGCATGGGCCCCATATAGATATCTTAACAAAATGCAGGTAAACGCGGGTGCAAGAGAGTTATGGTAAGAAACAGAGAAAGGTTATTTCGTATTTATTTTGACGGTAGAGATTAATTCCTCACAGATATCAAACGGCGTACCGGAGCGAAAGCGTTTTATGTAGTAATACTAATTGGCTTTATTTGCATATTGCACTCGCCTAGTTGGGTATTTTACGAGGATAATTAATTACATAATTAGTTATTTATTTGGATCCTTATATTTTTAAAAGTTATATTATGATTCATATATTTATAAAAATAAAATATTTAATCTCATTTCTCTTTATGTCGTCGTCGAATCTATTAATAAAAATACTATACTCAATGATAATCAAAGTGATGTAAAGTCAACATGTATGCGGTAAACCCTATAATATTTTCATCAGCAGAATTAACGATGTGAGGAGAAAATAGGTTAAATATTTCACTTTCATAAACATAAAGATCCTAATATAACTTTTAAAATTAGAAAGATCAAGATGCTAAAAATAGTTAATTACAAAGGATAATATATAATTAATCTATATTTTATATCTATATGAATGTTATGAGCATGCCTAAGATAATATGGACCTTCACAAATATAATATTGACTCGATCAAACTTTAGACCATATATATAATTAAAAAATATTTTTTTAAAAAATATATAATAATTAAAATTATATGTAATATTTATAAAATAATTTTTTTAAAATATAATATTTAAAATTAGTAAAAAATGTAAATAAGACTTCAATTTTATAAAATATGATAAATATATAAAAGATAAAAGAAGATGTAAGAAAGATAATTAGATGAAAAGAAAATATAAAGAAGGCTGAAAAGAAAGGAGAAATATAGAGAAAAAAACACTTTTCTCCACTTAATCCTCATTTGAAATTCACATAAATATCTTCTGAAATAAATAGTAGGAAATATTCAAGTGATTATATTACAAAATCATATCTTGTTTTATTTGATCCCATCGATTTTTGAACATCAAGAGAAATTAATCAAACATGATCCGTTTTTCAAGCATTGTCATATCTACAAGGGAAACATGTTCTTGATATAATATTATGTATGAATCACAATAGGATGAGAGAATTCTTCTCAAGAGTCAAAATCATATAGTGTGTCTTTTGGTTCCTATAAAAGTTTATGTTAGAAGTGTATATGACAAAAGCTCTCGGTCTTTATATAGTATTGGTTTTGTAATTATCATCGTATCCAGAATATTAAGTGGCTTGACGAGGTAATACAATTTTTTTTTATGTCATGCTAACAAGGCATGTCTAGTTGTTGCTTCCTTATCTTCTGGAATTGATTTGTCATAATTAATCTAAATTTTATCATATCCAAACTTATCAAGATATATTAATAAAAAATATTAATCATACCATTTAATCTCTTTTGAGATAAGTGTTTATCCGTTTAAAAGTATAATATCCATTTAGGCACCTCAATTGCTATTGTTTGCTTTAAAAATAATTAAATTATAGATTGAATGCTTTTGTTAGTTATAAAGGAATGATTCATAGTTGGATGTTTTGATGGGATAAAATGAGAATGTCTGTTGTCCAAAGTTTATCAATTGATGGGATAAAATGAGAATTTTTGTACACGAATGAACAAATATAAATAAACCATATCAAATATTAAAATTAGATAAAAATTATAATCAAATAGGGTATCGAGATTTACATAAAAAATTCCTCCGACATGAAGGGTAAAAACTACGGGGCAAGCTAAAGAAAATCCACTATAAAAATAATGAATATACAAATCTCATAGTTTCTTACCTAAAACCCAAGCAACAATCACAAAAGAATAACTGAGATATAAGGATTATGTCATTATACACAATATCTAAAATCTCCCTAAGTGATCACAATAAGAATTCACTACAAATCTGATCTAACCTGAGATAAAAACACTACTTGGATGATTGAGAATAGTATTTGTATTGTCATTGTCTTCTTCCCTTTATTTTTTCTCTCATTTTCTACCAACTGCCATTGCTAATTTTCTCTTTTTCACAACTACTACTGTCCCCTTTTTCTTTCCAAACCATCACACCTCTTAGTTAAAAGAGTTAGGGTTTAGGTTAAAAGATATGAGTGTTAAGGTTAAAGTGGGCTAGGGTTATTAAAGTCTACTATAAGCTGAATAATGGGTCATTTGCCTAACAACCTCTCCCTTCAGACCTTAAGAGAGGCTATCCCATAACACCTTAATGTGAAGCCATGCCGACTAGCTATTAGCATATCTTTATTGAATCTCAAATTTTGATAATGAAATCAATTGATAAATTATTGATCTAATCCATGTGTTGAGATAAGTATTGTAGGATTTGTTGAATCTCGGATTTTGATGATGAAACCAATTGATAAGTATTTATGATTTAATCTGTGTTTTGAGTAATGTAGGATGCTTCGATCTGAGAGAGACAATTAAAGCAGTAAGAATCATGTTGGGCCCGAGGAAAACGTGTCAGAAGATTGGACGTTGGGCCGGAGGATCGGTCGACGTATTAATAGAAGGCTTCGGGCCATAGATTCGGGCATCGGGCCAAGAAAAGCAGATATTGTGCCAAGGATATCG
>LVTN01000063.1:357258-374465 GCA_001649415.1 Musa itinerans | reverse complement strand
CTGTCATCAATTGGTTGTTATCATCAAAAAGGGAGAGATTGTTGAATCTCAAATTTTGATGATGAAACCAATTGATAAGTATTTATGATGTAATCTATGTTTTGAGTGAGGCAAGATGCTTCGATTTGGGAGAGATAATTAAAACAGGAAGAATCATGTTGGGCCGGAGGAAAACGTGTCAAAAGATTAGACGTCGGGCCGGAGGATCGGTCGACGTATCGACAGAAGGCTTCGGGCCATGGATTCAGGCATCGGACCAAGAAAAGCGGATATTGTGCCAAGGATATCAGAGTTTTAGAGGTCAACTAACCGATTGGGCAATAGGCTGCAAGAGAGGACGATGCGCCGAAGAATCGGACGAAGAGTCGATGGACCAATGACATGCCAGACAATATGATTCATGCTTAGTAATAATTGTCTACATCGAAGTATGTTTTTGTGTGTGCAGGATTAACTACGATAGCAAGGCATAAAGTAAAATGAAGTCTTGGAGTCAAGAACGTGATTTCGTTGGGAGTTCGAGAGTTCGTTGGAAGTCTGGACATTCGTCAGAAGTTCTGTCAGAACCAACCGAGAAGTCCAGGAGCTTGCTAAAGAAGCTTGTCGGAACTCGCCAAGAAGATCGTCGTGAAGTCCAGGAGCTTGTCGGGAGTCCGCCGGAACATTACCAAGAGATCGTCGGAAGTTCGCCGAAAGCTCACCGGAAAAAACCAGACTTATCTTGCTTAGATTATGTCCTAGGAATCGTAGTTAGCACATAATTAGAGTTGGGATTGTGAGGTAATCCCATCAACTCTGTTAGGGGCCAATTGGGCCTAAAGTTGGGATGGTTTGGGCCGGATTCAAGGCCCAACCAGGGTGCTGAAACCCTGGCCGGTGGTGGCACCACTAGGGCCGGTGGTGGCACTGCATGGGGAATAACACCCTAGGAAATCTAGGTGGTGGTACTGCCCAGCTACAGATCTTGCGGTGGTAGTACCGCCCAGGAACGGCGGTAGTACCGCCAGTACCTAGGAAACCTGGGATGAGACCTTTTTAGGCTCCAAGTTTGAATCAACTTGAAGCCTATAAATACTCCTCTCATCCTTGGTTAACACACACAAGCACAGAGAGTTTTAAAGTGAGAAAACACTATAGAAATCACTTGAGAAATCCCTCCTCTAGATCTAATTTTAGAATTCTGTTTAGAGAGGAGTGTGTGTGCTTGTAAAGGTTGACTCCTAAACCTGTGAAAATGAGAAGAGGGGTGTAAGAAGGAGGTTGATCTTCACCTATTAAAGGAAGATCGATAGTGGATGCCGGTGGCCTCAACGAAAGAGGAATCGGAGGAGTGGATATAGGTCACGACGACCGAACCACTATAAATCGGTTTACATTTCTGTTTTGCTATTTATCTTAACTGCAAACTACCTTCCTTGCTTTTCATCAATTACACTTCCGTATACTTTCAATTTAAAGATTTTTCTGAAATAGTTTTCGTTGAAATTAGATTTTATCGTACAAAGGTTTTTCAAACTGACGTAATTTTTACCGCTGCACTAATTCACCCCCCCTCTTAGTGCTGACTCGTTCATAACAGGATTTACTATGATAATGGACAAGACATAAAGCATATATTGGGTTGGAGTCAAAGATCTGACAATACGTCGAAGATTCGTACGATGTGTCGAAAGCTCGCTGAGAGTTCATGAGGAGCTTGCCGAGAGTTCGTCGGGAGTTCACCAAAAGCTTGCCAAGAGTATATTGGGAGTTCACTAAGAGTTCATTGGGAGTTCGCTAAGAATTCATCGAAAGTTCGCCAAAAGCTTGCCGCGGGTTTGCCGAAAGTTTGTCGAGATTTCACCGAAAGAATAATTGACATACCAGATAAATATTGCTTAGTAAATGTCTTAATTGTCATAGTTAGAACCTAGATTAAGTTAGGATTAAGAGGTAATCTCACTAACTCAGTTAGGGGCCAATTATGCCCAATTCAGGGTTGGTTTGGGCCGAATTGATGGACCAAACAGTGGCCTGGAGCCACATTAAGTGGTAGCACCGCCGGAGCTGGTGGTGGAACCACTTGAGGCTCAGCCTCCTAGGTAGTCTAGGCAGTAGTACCGTCGACAGTTAATGTTGTTAGGTGGTAGTACCACCCTGTCAAGTAGTGGTACCGCTAGAGCCTAATCTTTGAGGCTCTGTAAGGCGGTAGTATTGCCAGACTAGGCGGTGATATCGCCAAATGTTAGTCTGTCAAGTAATAGTATTGCAAAACTGCACGATGGTACTGCCCAATGTCAGTCTGTAAGCGGTGGTACCGCTAGTACCCCGTAAATTGGGAATAAGATACTTTTTGACTCTAATTCTAAAGCCATTAGAGCCTATAAATACCCCACTCTTTTCTGTATGAAAGTAAACCAAGTATGTGAAAAATAAATATTGGGGTGTAAAAGTATTGTAAAAATGCAAAGAGTCCTCCAATCTATTTAGTTTTGTAATTATTCGAGAAGAGGTATGAGGCTTGTAAATGTTGTCTCCTAAACCCGTGAAAAGGAGAAAACTCTATAAGAAGGTGGTTGATCTTTGCCTATTGAAGGAAGACCATTAGTGGGTGTTGGTGACCTTGATATAGGAGGAATTGAAAGTAGACGTCGATCACAACAACCGAACCACTATAAATCTGGTGTGTTCTTTCCTTACTTCTTACATTCATTACTTGGCTGCTCACTTCACTTTATATTTACTTTAAGTCATTACTCTCATTACTTTTCGATATGGGCTTTGTCGAAACGATTTTATCGAACGATATTTTCCAAATCAACATTTTTATCGTAAGCACAAATTCAACCCACCCCCCACTCCCCCATCTTAGTATCATATTGATCCTAACATTTAGTATTAGAGCGAGTTTACTCTCAATTTGATTTAAGACCTAAGAGAGATGATTTTTGCTAGCAATCAAGATGGTCATTCTATCACACATCTTCTCTACTAGTCATAGGTGTCATGCAAGCCAATCATGTGAGTGATGACACGTGTGAGTCATGCAAGCCAATCATATGAGTGATGACACGTGTGACTTGACATGTAGTCTTTTTGTTTATTATTATTATTTAGCATTTTATCACTTTATATTGCCTATTACTTGAATATATTGTGATGTTTATGAATTTATGCAATGAGAATCAGATCGTGATGAGATTATTATGAGACTGATTCGCCTTTAAACATAAATCCTAAATAATCCTGGTCATAGGTTACTCAAGATGGACATCAAGATAACCGGACAGACTAGTGTGTTGTATACCTGTCTATATGATGGATGCAGCTGGTCTCATAGCTGCTCATGTGGGGACACTAGAGATACAGTATAGGTGCTCATTAGAGAATAAGTTTATTGATTGATCCGATTATGAAATATTGGATGGTTGATAATGCCTTATTGTTATACAACGATTTTGTAGTCCTAGTAGTGTAGGTTTGGAGGTTCCAGATCTAGCACAGCCGGTCATCGAGAGTGGTAACAAACCTTACGAGGACTATTGAGTATCGATAGAGGATCATCCACTCTCGGTGTCATGAGAGGAATATCTCATATGTTCTTGCTCAGACAAATTCTTGGCTAGGGTCATTCAGATTGAAAGAGAAAGAGATCTCCGGGAGAATCATATTAGAGTGAGTTTCGAGTAGAAATCATATGGGTCTGACAGCATCATACTTGGTATATGGTCTTTGGGATATTAGATGAATAAGGGACTATATGTATACGATAACTGAGAGCTGATAAGTCCAATGGATTAGATTCCCTTGTATCATCTAGGGACTGTGACGTAGAGGCATAGTACGTCTGTAGTCGATGAGTCGAGTGAATTATTATAAAGATAATAATTCACTGAGCTAGAAGGAGTTTTAACAGGTATGACTCATGGCTAGCTTGATATTGGGCCTAGAGGGTCACACACATATGATAGGTATTACGATGGATAGAGGTTCAGATATGAGATATCCGCTGGAGCCCCTATCTTATTGGACATCCAATAAGCTTCTAAATTATTAGATTCTATGGAGAAGATCCAATAAGAGCCAATGAGAGATTATTGGATAGAGATCCACTAATCTAAGAGGCTTGGGTAGTTGGATGGAGATCCAATACCCAATAGGGCAGGATTCATTAGTGTTAAGTTAATAGGGGACCTCTATAAATAGGAGGGAACCAATGGTTCATAGGCTAAAACCTTTTTGGTTGCAATCTTCTATTCTCCTCCCACTAGTGTGTTGTATACCTGTCTATATGATGGATGCAGCTGGTCTCATAGCTGCTCATGTGGGGACACTAGAGATATAGTATAGGTGCTCATTAGAGAATAAGTTTATTGATTGATCCGCTTATGAAATATTGGATGGTTGATAATGCCTTATTGTTATACAACGATTTTGTAGTCCTAGTAGTGTAGGTTTGGAGGTTCCAGATCTAGCACAGCCGGTCATCGAGAGTGGTAACAAACCTTACGAGGACTATTGAGTATCGATAGAGGATCATCCACTCTCGGTGTCATGAGAGGAATATCTCATATGTTCTTGCTTAGACAAATTCTTGACTAGGGTCATTCAGATTGAAAGAGAAAGAGATCTCCGGGAGAATCATATTAGAGTGAGTTTCGAGTAGAAATCATATGGGTCTGACAGCATCATACTTGGTATATGGTCTTTGGGATATTAGATGAATAAGGGACTATATGTATACGATAATTGAGAGCTGATAAGTCCAATGGATTGGATTCCCTTGTATCATCTAGGGACTGTGACGTAGAGGCATAGTACGTCTGTAGTCGATGAGTCGAGTGAATTATTATAAAGATAATAATTCACTGAGCTAGAAGGAGTTTTAACAGGTATGACTCATGGCTAGCTTGATATTGGGCCTAGAGGGTCACACACATATGATAGGTATTACGATGGATAGAGGTTCAGATATGAGATATCCGCTGGAGCCCCTATCTTATTGGACATCCAATAAGCTTCTAAATTATTAGATTCTATGGAGAAGATCCAATAAGAGCCAATGAGAGATTATTGGATAGAGATCCACTAATCTAAGAGGCTTGGGTAGTTGGATGGAGATCCAATACCCAATAGGGCAGGATTCATTAGTGTTAAGTTAATAGGGGACCTCTATAAATAGGAGGGAACCAATGGTTCATAGGCTAAAACCTTTTTGGTTGCCATCTTCTATTCTCCTCCCCTTCTCTTCCTTTGATAGCAGGCCTAAAGATTTGAGGAGCATCATCATAGCCTTGCTGTGTGGATCACCATTAAAGAGGAGGACGCTTGACCTCCTTCACCCTCTCCTATAGATCTACAGGGATTCAGGGATATATGATCTCCCTAGGTAACATAATCTTTCATATACGCAGTTTTAAGTTTCACGAATTTTGCGCACCAATCTTTGCATGACGACGAACACATATTTAGGAAATTGGGGATTTTGTTTTTATGTTCTTCTGCTGTGTATATGATGTCGCCCCATATTTCCCTACACTCCCATGTTTAATGGAATGAATTATACATATTGGAAAACTAGGATGAGGATTTTTTTGATTTCTATGGATTTTGAGTTATGGAATATCGTTGACAACAGATTTTAAAAGTCTTCTCTTCCAATGAACAATCGAAATGATTTGGAGAAGAAGACTTTATCTTTGAATGCTAAAGCTATGAATGCTTTGTTTTGTGCTTTGGATAAAAATAAATTCAATCAAGTTTCTATTTGTAAAATAGCTTATAACATTTGGCATACACTTGAAATCACACACGAATGCATAAGTAGGGTTGAAGAGTCAAAAGTTATTCTTTTAGTTCATAGTTATGAATTGTTTCGTATGAAACCAAACGAGACCATTGGAGACATGTACACCCAGTTTACGAATGTCATCAATGGTCTAAAAGCACTTGGTAAAAGTTTTCCTAACTTTGAAATAGTTAACAAGATACTAAGATCTCTTCCAAAGAGTTGGGATCCTAAAGTAACTGCAATTCAAGAAGCTAAGGACTTAAACAACTTTCCGCTTCAAGAACTTATCGGGTCTTTGATGACCTACAAAATGATGTGCAATACACATGAAGAACAACATTCCAAAGAACAAGAAGGATTTGACACTTAGAACTCAAGAAGACTACTTAAGAAAAAACTCAAGTGATGATGATGATAATGATGACTTGGTACTTTTATCAAGAAAATTTAAAAAATTTATAAAAAAATAAAACTAAACATGACATTAAAAATAAAAATAAACTTAAAAAAGACCAAATAATTTGCTATGAATGCAAGAAGCTAGGGCACTTCAAAAGTAAATGTCTTCATCTGAAAAAGAAGCATCCGAAAAAGAAGAAAGCGCGAAAAGATACTTAGGATGATTCAAGCACATCCAAAGATGAGGAGCCAACCAACAAAGAAGTTGCTAACTACACTTTAATGGCGCTTGGCGATGTGGTAACTCAATCGAAGCCTATTTATCTTTTAATGAATTATTAAATACTTTTCATGATTTATTTGATGAATGTAAATTAGTCAGCAAAAATTATTAAAAAAGGAGCATGCCTCTCTTGTTAGTAAATTCAATAGATTAAATATTGAGCATGATAATAAAATATTGCCTCCTTGTCCAAAATATGAAAAATTAGATATGCTTAAAAAGGAAAATTTGCTTCTATATGAAACCTTAGAAAAATTTAAAATAGGAAGCAAATCTTTAAACATGATCCTTACAAAAGGGGATCATATTTATATAAGAGATAGAATCGACTTTATGAGTAACACTCACCAAAAACCAACCATTTTTGTTAAGGGCCCAACTTTGCATGTTTCACCCTGAAATAAATATAACTTTTGTTGTAAATTTGGATATTATGCTCATAAATATCCATTTAAGAGGTATAGTCTACAAAAGTTAATTTGGGTCCCTAAAGGAATCTTAAATGACTCAATGCAAAATGATAAGTTTGGTAGATCTATTTATGAGGAACCCAAGGTTAAATAAGTATCTAAAAGAAAATTTTATTTCTTGTAGATATGTGTACAATCGTAAGCTAGGAGCAAGAGATAGTACCTTGATAGTGGATGCTCAAAGCACATGACCTTAGATCCAACACACTTTTCTAAGCTCACTAGCCAAGTTAAAGGATTTGTCACCTTCAGAGATGACAACAAAGTAAAAATTATTGGAATAGGAAATATAGGTAACAAATCAAACCTTTTGATTGAAAATATTTTATTAGTAAATGGTTTAAAGCATAACTCGCTAAGTATTAGTTACTTATATAATAAAGGATACAACATCAAGTTTGAATCTAATGCTTGCATTATAGAAATACTAGGTTAGGTCATGATAGCATGAAACTAATCTTCTAAATTTCATCTAGAGAACTTGTAAGAGGAATCCCTAGCATCAAATTTGTCAAAGACAAAGTGTGTGATGCATGTCAACTAGGAAACAAATAAAATATAGTTTCAAGTCAAAGAATCAAATAAGTACCTCTAGACCATTACAATTAATCCATATGGATTTATTTGGACCAATTTATATAACAAGCCTAGGAGGTAGCAATTATGCCTTTGTAATTATTGATGATTATAGTAGATATACTTGAACATATTTCTTGATACAAAAAAGTGATTATTTAAAGTATTTTTTAAAATTTTGTAAACTTGTTCAAAATGAAAAAGGCTTTATGATTGCATCTATATGTAGTAATCATGGTGGCGACTTTCAAAAATGTGATTTCCAAAACTTTTGTGAATCAAGTGGGTACAACCATAATTTTTCTACTCTAAGAAACCCACAACAAAATAGAGTATTTGGACGAGAAAATGGGAGCTTATAAGAAATGACAAAAACCATGATAAATGAACATAGCCTACCCAAATATTTTTGTGTCAAAGTCGTTAACACGACATGCTATGTTATAAATATGGTTCACTTTCCAAAACTCCTTATGAGTTGTGGAATAACAAAAAACCTAATGTTTCATATTTTAAAGTTTTTTGTTGTAAATATTTTATTTTAAATGAAAAAAATATCTTAGGAAAATTTAATGTAAAATCTGATAAAGGTATTTTTCTTGGTTATTCTTCTACTTCTAAAGCATTTTATGTGTTTAATAAAAGAACTTTAGTTATAGAAGAATCTATTCATGTTGTTTTCAATGAGGTTTCTGAATTTAAGAAAAATGATTTTGACTTTGATGGTTTAAATTTAAATGAACTCTCTCCTCTCACTAGCAACTTGGATGCATATTCTTCCAAAGAATCCTTACTTAAGGATTGGAAGTATGTAGATGCTCATCCTAAGGAGCTAATTATTGGAGACACTTTAAAAGGTGTTCAAACTCGTTCTTCTCTTAAAAATTTTTGTGCGAATGTAGCATTTTTATCTCAAATTGGACCTAAATGCATTATCGAAGCTTTGAAAGATAATTTATGGGTTATCACAATATATGAGGAATTAAATCAATTTGAGAGAAATGAGGTGTGGAAGCTTGTTTCTAAACCTAATAACCATTTAGTAATTGGTACTAAATGGGTCTTTAGAAACAAGCAAGATAAACTTGGTATCATGGTGAGAAACAAGGTTAGACTAGTGGCCAAAGGTTTCAACCAAGAAGAAAGTATCGATTATAAAGAAACCTTCGCTCTTGTGGATAGACTTGAAGCCATAAAGATTCTCCTTGCCTATGTTAATTGTAATAAATTTATGTTATTTTAAATAAATGTTAAAAGTACTTTTCTTAATAGTTTTATTTCTGAAGAAGTTTATGTTCAACAACTACCCGGATTTGAGAATATCACTTTTTCAAATCATGTTTTTAAATTTTTCAAGACTCTCTATGGTTTAAAACAAGCCCTAAGGGCTTGGTCTGAGAGACTTAGTTTTTTTTTCCAATTAAGAATAATTTTATGAAAGGTAAGGTTGAAACTACATTATTTGTTAAACATTTTGAAAATGATTTTCTTATAGTTCAAGTTTATATTGATGATATTATTTTCGGTTCTTCAAATGAGTCTTTATGTGAGTCTTTTACCAAGTATATGAGCCAAGAGTTTGAAATGAGTTTAATAGGGGAATTAACCTTTTTTCTAGGTTTACAAATCAAACAACTTAGTGATGGAACTTTTGTTAGTCAGACTAAGTATGCATTAGATCTATTAAAATGATTTAATATGGATAGTGCTAAAGCTATTAATACACCAATAAGCACTTCTACAAAATTAGATATGGATATTAATGGAGAATGTTTTGATCAAAAGACTTATAGGAGTATGATAGGTAGTTTATTATATCTCACAGCAACTAGACCTGATATCATGTTTAGTGTTGGACTATGTGCTAGATTTCAATCTAATCCCAAGCAATCTCACTTAAAAGCTATTAAAAGGATTTTTAGATATCTAAAAGAAACTCCTAGTCTAGGACTATAGTATCCAAATTTTAAAAACTTTGAATTACTTGCTTATGCCGATGCTGATTTTGCTGGTTGTCAAATATATAGAAAAAGCACATATGGAATATGTCAACTCTTAGGTCATGCACTTATTTCTTAGTCTTCCAAGAAACAAAATTCGGTTGCATTATCTAAAACCAAGGCTGAATATATAGTAGCAGATATATGTTGTGCATAAGTTATATGGATAAAAAACACTTTAGAAGATTATAAAATTTATTTGAAAAAATACGATAACACTAGTGCAATATGTTTAACCAAGAATCTCATTCAACACTCTAGAACTAAACATATTGACATTAGGCATCATTTTATTAGAGATTATATTAATAATCATAACATATATTTAGAATTTATTGATATAAAGTATCAATTAGCAGATATTTTTACAAAACCATTGAATGAGGAATAATTTAATTTCATTAGAAGAGAATTAGGCATGTTAAATCTTCCAAATGTATGAATACTTTTTCGGATTTCTCGGTTTTTCATAACTTGAATTTTTTAAATTGAGATTGTCTTTTTATTTGCAAAAGAAGAATCTTGGCTCATGGATTTTTGGATTAATGACTTGATCTTGTATGCGATAATCAATTTCTATGAATCATTCCTCCTTCTATTTACAAGAAAAGGGATTTGATTCATGAAGTTTTATTCATGGATATTTGATCCTTCATTTATTTTTTTATGGACATCTTGATCCTTTATGAATGCTTAATGCCTTACTCTTCTTGATTTAATGCTGAATTTGATTTAATGAATCCTTTCTCTTTGCGATAGTAAAAGCTTGATTTTTATTATGGATTTGATTTGGTTCAAACCTTTTCATGAATTTGGTTCTTGATTTTTTTTTATGGAGAATGAATTTCTCCTTTATTCTTCTTCCTCTTCTTTTTATTTTTATGACAAAGGAAGAGAGAAACTTACACATCTCAAGAAGAACTAAAAAACTCTTGTACATCTAAAGCAAAAGTAGTTATCATGCAAAGTTGTTGTTTAACTTCTCGTTTTTGGTAGCTTAGATAAATTAGTGTAAAACTTACTTAAATAAGTTTAAAACACTTGTATTGTTGAATGATTCTCCTTTTTGTTGATGACAAACGGAGAGAAATAATGAATGTTTAGTATCATGATCAAAATGTTGATTTAATGCATGAATGTTTGGTATCATGATCAAAATATTGATTTAATGCATGAAGTAATAAATGCTTAAATTTTAATATCTTAGCATCATGCATGTTATACCAAAAGTGATGTTGATTTATTTTTGGTATCATGCATGTTATGGAAATAATGAATGTTTGGTATCATGATCAAAATGTTGATTTAATGCATGAAGTAATAAATGCTTAAATTTTAATATCTTAGCATCATGCATGTTATACCTAAAGTGATGTTGATTTAGTTTTGGTATCATGCATGAAGGATGACATGTAATGTTTCAAAATTGTGCATATTATATTTTGATAATTTGAAACTAGAAATGATGCACAACATATTGAAACTTTGATATCATCACTATAAAATTCAAATGTTATGACTCCTTTTGAATTCAAGTTTGCTTTATCTCAATATGGCATATAGATAGGGGAGTTAAGGTTAACTCCGTCATCAATTGGTTGTCATCATCAAAAATGGGAAAATTGTTGACTTTCAGATTTTGATGATGAAATCAATTGATAAATTATTGATCTAATCCATGTGTTGAGATAAGTGTTGCAGGATTAACTACGATAATGGATAAGGCATAAAGCTGATATTGGGTCGGAGTCAAAGATCGGACGATACGTTGAAGATTCGAACGATATGCCGGAAGCTCATTGAGAGTTCATCAGGAGCTCACCAAGAGTTAGTTGGGAGTTCACTAAGAGTTCATCGGGAGTTCACTAGGAATTTGTCGGGAGTTTGCCAAAAGCTTACCGAGAGTTCACCGGAAGTTCGTCAAGATTTTGTCGGAAGAACAATTGACATACCGAACAAAGATTGCTTAGTAAATGTCTTAATTGTCGTAGTTAGAACCTAGATTGAGTTAGAATTCAGAGATAATCCCACTAACTAAGTTAAAGGCCAATTGGGCCTAATTCAGGGTTGGTTTATGTTAGATTGATAGCCCAAACAGTGACATGGAGCCACGTTAGCTAGTGGCACTACCGAAGCTCATGGTGGTATCGCCTTGTCAGGCAATGGAACCTCCCAAGTGGTCTGGGCGGTGGTACCGCTAACACTTAATGCTGTCAGGTGATGGTATCGCCTTGTCAGGCAGTGATACCATCAGAGCTCAGTCTCCGAGGCTCTATTAGGTAGTAGTACAACCAGACTAGGCGATGGTACCACCCAATATCAGTCTATTAAGTGGTAGTACAATTATACTGGGCAGTGGTACCACCTAGTGTTAGTCTACAGTCGGTGGTACCACCAGCATATTGGAAACCAGGGATAAGACACTTTTTGGCTCAATTCGAAAACCATTGGGGCCTATAAATACCCTACTTTTTCCTACATGCTGGTATTAGAAACCAAGTGTGTAAAAAAATCTTTAAGTGTTGGGGTATAAAAGTGTTGTAAAAGTGCAAAGAGTCCTCTTCCTCTCTCTTTAGCTTTGTAATCACTCAAGAAGATGTGTGAGGCTTGTAAGGGTTGTCTCCTAAACCTTTGAAAAGGAGAAAGCATTGTAAGAAGGTGGTTAGTCTTCGCTTATCGAAGGAAGACCATTAGTAGATGCCAGTGACCTTGACGGAGGAGGAATCAAAAGGTGACGTAGGTTACAATGACCAAACCACTATAAATCCGATGTGTTCTTTCTTTACTACTTACCTTCATTACTTAGCTGCTCACTTCACTTTATATTTACTCTAAGTCATTACTCTCATTACTTTCTGATACGGGCTTTGTCAAAATGATTTTATTGAATGATATTTTCTAAATCAACGTTTTTATCATAAGCACTAATTCACTCCTCCTCTTAGTATTGTATTGATCCTAACAATCTCTTGTCTTTCTTTCGGTAAAGTCTTTGTCAACATGTCTACTCCATTGTCATCTGTGTGAATTTTTTGAAGTTGCAATTACTTCTTTTCAAGTACAATTTGAATCCAGTAGTATATAATATCTATATGCTTTGACTTAGAATGAAAAGTTGATTTCTTACACAAATAGATGACGCTCTGGCTGTCATAATGCATCACATAGTTTTCTTGTTTCAACCCCAATTCTTATGAGAATTCTTTCATCTATAATATTTCTTTATAAACCTCTATAACAATAATATATTTTGCCTCTATGGTGAAGAGAGTAATACATTTTTGCAATCTGGATTGCTATGACACAGGTCCCCTACAAAAGTAAGTACAAACTTGATGTGGATTTTGTCGTATCAATATCTTTTGTCGTATCTACATCTGTGTAACCTGTCAATATAGGTGGTCCACCTCCAAAGCTTAAACAAACCTTAAAGCTCCCTCTAAGATATCTAAAGATCCACTTCACTATTGCCTAGTTCTTTTTACCTAGTTTTGCAAGAAATCTGAGTAACACCAACTACATATATGCGATGTCCGGTCTCATATATATCATCGCGTACATTAAAGTTTTAACTGCTGAAGCATAAGAAACCTTTTATATTTTCTCCTTCTCCTCATCACTTAATATACTCTGCTCTGAGCACAACTTAAAGTGACATGAAAGAGGATAACCTACTAGCTTTGCATTGCTCATACTGAACCTTTCTAATACCTTCTCAATGTATTTCTCCTATGACAACCAAATCTTTTTTTTTTTTTTCATCGGAAATCTGCATATCCAGTATTTGCTTTGTTAGTCCCATGTCCTTCATTGTAAACGATTTACTCAGTTCCTTCTTCAACTTGTCAATTATAGGAATATCTTTCCCAAGGATAAATATGTCATCAACATAAAGTAAGAGAATAATAAAAACCTCACCAAACAATTTGATGTACACATAATACTCTGAAGCCATTCTTCTGTATCCATTTTTTATTATAAATGAATCAAACTTTCTATACTACTATCTTGGAGCTTGCTTCAACCCATACAAGCTCTTCCTCTACTTGCAGACAAAATTTTCTTTACCTTTGACTTTGAAGCCTTCTAGTTGCTCTATATGAATTTCTTTTTCTAAATCACTATTAAGGAAAGTTGTCTTCGCATCAAACTACTCAACATCTAAGTCCAAACTAGCAGTAATACTAAGAGCAACACGAATAGAAGACATTTTAACAACATAAGAAAAAATCTCTTCAAAGTCAATACCTTTCCTTTGACCAAAGTCTTTCACAAACAATCTAGCTTTATACTTTAGTTGAGAAAAATATTCTTGAGTCTTCAACCTGAAAACCCATTTGTTCTTCAAGGCCTTCATTCCCTTTAGTAGTTGCACTAAATTATATGTGTGGTTCTTCTGCAAAGCATCCATCTCTTCCTGCATAACAACTATCCATTTCTTTTTCTGCTCACTTTTAACTACTTCCTAGTAACTCTCTAGTTCACCTGCATCAGTAAGCATCATAAACTTATATATAGAGTAACTTCTAGAAGGTTTACATTATCTAGAAGATCTTCTTAACTGATGTTATGTGGGAAGTTGCTCCCCAACTTCTTCTTACTCAACATGTCTTACAGATAGATCAATATCGGGCTATATACTATCTTCCTACACATCTCCCCCATCACCCTGATGTACTAGAGAAGTAATTAGGTAATAATCTACTAATCCTTCTGTAGAAATCTTGGTTGGTGCCTCCTTCAAATCCTCAAGGGTTTGATTCTCAAATAAGACCACATTTCTACTTATAAATACCTTCTGCTTTTTTGGATCCCAAAACCTGTAACCAAACTAATCATGTAAGTACCCAAGAAAAATATATTCTTTTATCTTACCATCCAGCTTGGACCTCTCATTGTCTAGAATGTGTACAAATGCATAGTAATCAAATACTCTCAAATGCTTATAGGAAATATCTTTCCTTGACCATACATGCTCTATGACATCATCATCTAGGACTATACAGGGTGACAAATTGATCGCATCAACTACAGTCCACAAAGCCTCATCCTAAAACTTTTGGGGTATCTTAGCTTATGAAAGCATACATTTGATCTTTTCCATAATGGTGTGATTTATCGTCTCTATAATTGTATTATGCTAAGGTGTACTAGGAACTGTCATCTTATGTTAGATGCTATGTGACTTACAATAATCATTAAATAATCCTATGTACTTACCATTATTATCTGATCTTATGCATTTCAATTACCTTTCTATCTCCCTTTCAACTCTTGCATGAAACTCTTTGAAGATATTAATAACTTGATCTTTGGTCTTCATAGAATAGGCCCAAACTTTCTTAGAAAAGTTATCTATAAAAGTTACAAAATAAAGTGCATCATTGATATCATGAACATTAATAGATCCACCAAGAGTTTTTGTTCTCAAAAGATTGTTGAATCTTGGATTTTGATGATGAAACCAATTGATAATGTTTATAATCTGATATGCATTTTGAGTGACACAGGAAGCTTCGATCAGGGAGAGACAATTAAAGTAGGAAGAATCATATTGGGCTAGAGTGAAATTTCTTACTCAACATGTCTTACAGATAGATCAATATCGGGCTATATACTATCTTCCTACACATCTCCCCCATCACCCTGATGTACTAGAGAAGTAATTAGGTAATAATCTACTAATCCTTCTGTAGAAATCTTGGTTGGTGCCTCCTTCAAATCCTCAAGGGTTTGATTCTCAAATAAGACCACATTTCTACTTATAAATACCTTCTGCTTTTTTAGATCCCAAAACCTGTAACCAAACTAATCATGTAAGTACCCAAGAAAAATATATTCTTTTATCTTACCATCCAGCTTGGACCTCTCATTGTCTAGAATGTGTACAAAGGCCTAAATAGTGACCCAATAGGTGGAATCATTGGTGGCACAGTCTCCGAGATTGTGTCAAGCGGTGGTACCGTCGGTCTGGGTGATGGTACCACCTAGACACAATCTCCAAGACTATGTCAGGTGGATGTACCGTCAGACTAGGTGGTGGTACCGCCTAGTGTCAGTGCTGCAAGCGATGACACCACCCAACATTGACGATGGTACCACCAATACCCGGAAGACCCAGGATAAAACTAGTTTTGGCTCTAAGTTTGAATCAATTTAGAGCCTATAAATACATTTCTCATCCCTGGTTAACAAACACAAGCACAGATAACTTAAAAGTGGGAAAACGCTATAGCAATTACTTGAGAAATCCCCTCCTATAGTTCTAAAGTTTAGAATTCTATTTAGGAAGGAGTGAGTGCTTATAAAAAATCATCTCCTAAACCTGTGAAAAGGAGAAGAGGGATGTAAAAGGGTAGTTGATCTTCGTCCATTGAAAAAATATCGTTGTGGATGCCGATGGCATCGATGGAAGAGGAATTAGGAGTGGATGTAGGTTATGACGACTGAACCACTATAAAAGTCGGTTTGCATTTACTTTAAGCTCTTTACTTTTATTGCAAACTGATTTTTTACTTTTACTATGCTTCTGTACGCTTTCAAAGTTAAGCATTTCCGATGTCAGTTTTTATGGAAACTAAGATTTTTCGACCAACATCATTTCAATCGTAAGCATTGATTCACCGTCCCTCTTAGTGCCGACTCGATCCTGACAATTAATATCAGAGCCATATTTTTTCATTTGGTTAACACCCAAGAGAAATAGCTCTTTTCCGCTTTCAAGAGGGTCACTCTATCATTCGTCCTCCTATGTTCAATGGGACGGACTACACATATTGAAAAACTTGAATGAGAGTTTTCTTACTTTCTTTATATTTCAATTTATGGAATATTGTTGAAAACAGATTTCAAAAGTATTCTCTTCCAATGAATAATTGGAATAATTTGAAGAAGAAAACTTTCTCTTTGAACGCTAAAGCTATGAATGCTTTATTTTGTGCTTTAGATAAAAATGAATTCAATCGAGTTTCTATTTGCGAAACGGCTTATGAGATTTGGCACACTCTTGAAATTACACACGAAGGCATAAATAGAGTTAAAGAGTCTAAAGTCAATCTTTTGATACATGATTTTGAATTGTTTCGAATGAAACCGAGCGAAACTATTATTGACATGTACACCTATTTTACAGATGTCATCAAAAGTTTAAAAGCCCTTGGTAAATATTTTTCTAATTTTGAACTTATAATAAGATATTAAGATCTCTTCCAAAGAGTTGGGATCCTAAAGTAATTGCAATTCAAGAAGAGAAAGACTTGAATAATTTTTTACTTGAAGAATTTATTGTGTCTTTAATGACCTATGAAATGAGTTGTATGACACATGATGAACATGAGAACTACCTTTCAAAAAACATGAAGGATTTGACACTTCGAACAATAGAAGACCACTCAAGCGAAAGCTCAAGTGATGATGACATAGAACTCCTCATAAGTAAATTTATAAAATTTATAAAACATGAAATTAAGAATAAAAATAAACTTAAAAAGAAAAAACTGCCAAAGAACAAAAAAGCACTCAAGGTGACTTGGGATGAAATGAGTGCATCCGAAAATGAAAGGCAAACCAACAAATGAGAGGTGGCGAACTATGTCTTAATAACTTTCATCAACAAGGTAAGTGACTCAATCGAATCACTATTTCCTTACCATGAAATTACCTAGTGTTTTTCATGATTATATATATATATATATATATATATATATATA
>LVTN01000063.1:335561-357217 GCA_001649415.1 Musa itinerans | reverse complement strand
GAAATTACTTAGTGCTTTTCATGATTAGTTATATATATATATATATATATATATATATATATATATATATATATGATCATGACAATTGCATATTTTATAATAATACTTGCACATCAAATAAGATTAATTCCTTGTATATTATAAGAAATAATTATGTGTATCCTGATGATTTTGTATTGCTTTTCGGTTTTAAACATGATAGATCGTTTTCATATGAAAAACTTGAGCATACTTATATGAAATCAATCACATAAAATAATGTATTATCATTGGAATTAAAATGATAAATCAAATCTCTTATTTAAAGAAGCCTTATGTTTAATGTGTTATATTTTTTGTCATAATGATTTTGATGATGAAATTTTTTTTTGGTCTTAAATGATGATGTATGTTTTGATTTGGTGTAAAAAAACTTGGGTATGCTTGTGTGAAATAAATCACATAAATTCAAACAAAAGAAAGGAGGAAAGTATTTTTCTTAAGAATTTCTCAATCCCTATCTTATCATGTTTTTAAAAAAGGGAGATTGATTAGTCTATTTGTATCATATTTGATGATTTTACATTTTAAATCTATGCATGATGAGTTTGAATGCACAAATCGATAATCTTTTTGTCACACGAATCATGATTCCTTCACTTGATACTCTATTGTTTTTATGATTCATGATGAATTGAGACATTATGCATGAACCTATTTCTCCTATGCTTCTTGTCATTTACTAAATATAAGAATTTTCTAGATGAATCATTAATTTTTCAGAATTTTAACTATTTTTTTTAATTGAGACATTATGCATGAATCAAGTTCTTATGTAAATCTATCTATGTTGCCTTCATTGAATTTTCTGAAAAGTGATCTTGATGATAATTTTAGATCTATTTTCATATGACTAATGAGATGATATATCTAACTAAATCATTTATCGTATTTACGACTTCTGATATATTCAATATGAAACATCTTTCTTGATGCACATATGATTTACTCTTTTAAGAGAATATTTATCAAATCGTGATAAGTTGAGATTTTATTTATATGAATCAAGATTTTTCATTATTCTCCTATGATTCTACTTGCTATATATTAAAGAAAAGCTTTATTGAAGTTATTATCTTGATTTCTCACAATTATAATTTGAATTTTTTATTGAATGAATCAAGATTGTTTTCTATTTAAAAGGAGATTTGTCGAAATGATTCATGAACTTTTGGGTTCATAACTTGATTTTTCATTCGTTTATATGATGGTTAAAATATTTGTACCTTTGAATTCTTCCATTCTTTCATTTTTTTTCCTTTAATGACAAAAGGGGGAAGAAAGACTTTGTAGCTCAACAATTGCAAAGGAACCAAAATTACTTGCTAGAATGGTAAAACTTGTTAGCTTACACTTCTCAAAAGAGAAGAAAAAACTTACTATCTTAAATATCACCAAAAATTGCTAGCTTGTCTATCTTAAGAAGCAAAAGTGTAAACTTGTAAATTTTGCAATCTTGCACATCTTTAAAATTAATGATGATTTGGTGATTATGCATGTTGTAAAGTGATGAAAAATTTGTTAGCTTGTATGTTGTAAAACTTGCATATCTCAAAAACTGGCCAAATGCACTTCTATTATCAAAAGAGGAGAAGTATGATGACGATATTAAAATCTTATGCATGATTTTATGATGACATGTTGCTTGGATTTTTGAATTCAAGAGTTCTATCAATATGGCATATAGATAGAGGGTGTTAAGGTTAACTCTATTATCAATTAATTGTCATCATCAAAAAGAGGGAGATTGTTGAATCTCATATTTTGATGATGAAACCAATTGATAGTATTTATGATTTGATCTGCGTTTTGAGTGATGCAGGAAGCTTCGATCAGAGAGAGATAATTAAAGCAAGAAGAATCATGTTGGGCTGGAGTGGAACATGTTAGAAGATTGGACGTCAAGCAGGAGGATCAGTCGATGTATCGGCAGAAGGCTTCGGGCCATGGGTTCGAGCATCGGGCCAAGAAGAGAGGAAATTGCGCTAAGGAAATTAGAGTTATGGAGGTCAATTGGCTGATTGGACAATAGGCTACAAGAGAGGATGATGCACCAAAGAATTGGACGAGACATCGATGAACCAATGACATACCGAAGAATATTAGATTTAGCTTTGTAATAATTGTCTAGATCGAAGTAGGTTTTAGGTGTAATTGGGTTGGAATTGAGCCAACTCAATTATGGGTCAATTAGGCCCAAGTTTAGGTTATGTTGGGCGAAGTGAAAGGATCAAATAGTGACCCAATAGGTGGAACCATCGGTGGCATAATCTCCAAGACTATGTCAGGCAGTGGTACCGCCCAATGCTAGTATTGCAGGTGGTGGTACCACCCAGCACTAGCGGTGGTACCACTAGTACCCAAAAGACTCGGGATGAGTCTAGTTTTGGCTTTAAGTTTGAATCCATTTGGAGCCTATAAATACCCCTCTCATCTCTGATTAACAAACACAAGCACATAGAACTTAAAAGTGGGAAAACGCTGTAACAATCACTTGAGAAATCCCCTCTTCTAGTTCTAAAGTTTAGTATTCTATTTAGGGAGGAGTGAGTGCTTATAAAAAGTTGTCTCCTAAACCTTTGAAAAGGAGAAGAAGGGTGTAAAAGAGTAGTTGATCTTCACCCATTGAAAGAATATAATTAGTAGTTGCCGATGGCCTCGATGGAAGAGGAATCGAGAGTGGATGTAGGTCACGACGACCGAACCACTATAAAACTCAGTTTGTATTTACTTTAAGCTCTTTACTTTCATTGCAAACTGATTTCTTACTTTCACTACGCTTTCGTACACTTTCAAAGTTAAGCATTTCCGATATCGATTTTTATCGAAACAAAGATTTTTTGAATCGACGTCATTTTGATCATAAGCAATAATTCACCCCCCCATCCCCTCTTAGTGCTGACTCAATCCTAACAAGGACCACATATATCTGTATAAACATAGTCTAAGGCATGTATTTTTCTAGATAAAGTAGGACTAGCAAATGAAATTCTATGTTATTTACCATCCAAACAATCAATACAAGGGTTCAGATGTGTTCCTTTGAGGTCTGGCAATACCTCTCTCTTAGAAAGAACTTGCAGTCCCTTCTTGCTCATATGTCCCAGTTGCCTATGCCACAACTTGTTGCTAAAATCTTTCTCTATAGCATTTAATTGCTCACCACAAGCTTTAGTCTATAATCTATACAAAATGTGACATTTCTTCCCACTAGCTACAATAAGAGAACCTTTACTGAGCTTCCATTGTCCTCTATGAAATCTTCTATCAAAGTCTTCATTATCTAGTCTTCTAATTGAAATTAAATTTAGCGTCAAGTCAACCACATCACATCATTAAGTACCAACTTACAGCTAAGGTTGGACTTTATATGGATATTATTGAATCTCAGATTTTAATGGTAAAATCAATTGATAAATTATTTATCTAATCTATATATTCAGATAAGTGTTGCAATATTAACTATGATAATGAATAAGGCATGAAGCAGATGTTGGGCCAGAGTCAAAGATCATATGATATGTTGAAGATTCGGACGATATGCTGGAAGCTCGTCGAGAGTTCACCGGAAGCTCACCGAGAGTTCATTAGGAGCTCGCCGAGAGTTCATCGGGAGCTCACTAAGAGTTCGTCAGGAGTTCACCAAGAATTCATCAGGAGCTTGCCGAGAGTTCATCAGAAGTTCGTCGATATTTCGATGGAAGCACAATTGACATACTGGATAAAGATTGCTTAGTTAATGCCTTAATTGTCATAGTTAGCAACTTAGATTGAGTTAGGTTTAGGAAAAATCCTACTAACTCAATTAGGGGCCAACTGGGCTCTAGCGGTGTCATTGTTTGACTTATTCAGTGACCCAAAGCCACATCAGGTGGTGGCACCATCGGAGCTGGTAGTGGAACCGCTTGAGGCTCAGCCTCCTAGGTGGTTTGGGTGGTGGCACCGCTGATAGTTAATACTGTCAGGAAATGGTACCGCTAGAGCCCGGTCTTCGAGGCTCTGTTAGGCGATAGTACCGCCAGACTAAGCGGTGGTACCACCCAGTGTCAAAGTGTTAGGTGGTAGTACCACCCAATAATGGCGGTGGTACCGTCAGTACCCCGAAAATATGGGATGAGACACTTTTTGGCTCCAATTCTGAAGTTATTGAGGCATATAAATACCCCACTCATTTCTGCATGAAAGAATAACAAAGTTTGAAAAAAACCTTGAAGTGTTGGGGTATAAAAGTGTTATAAAAGTGCTAAGTGTCCTCCTCTTTCTCTAGCTTTGTAACCATCTAAGAAGAGGTGTGAGGCTTGTAAGGGTTGTCTCCTAAACCCGTGAAAAGGAGAAAGCTATTGAATCTTAGATTTTGATGATGAAATCAACTGATGAGTTTGTGATTTAATCTATATTTTGAGTGACATAGGACTAGCTTCGATCAAGGAGAGGCAAATTGATTAAAGTAGGAAGAATTAGACATTGGGCCGGAGTGAACATGTCAAAAGATTGGATGTCGAGTTGGAGGATCAATCGACATGTCGATATAAGGCATCGTGCCATGAATTCGAGCATCGGGCCGAAGGATCGGACATTGCGCTAAGGAGATCGAAAGTTACAGGAGTCAACATATCAATTGGGCAATACGTCGAAGGAGAGGACGATGCGCCGAAGGATCAAACGAGCGCCGGATGAACCAATGACATGTCGGACAAAGGATTCATGCTTTGTAATCATTTATCTAAGATTGAAGTAGTTTAGGAGCCTAATTGAGCTAGCTTTTGGTGTAATCATGCTAACTCAATTAGGGGCCAATTGAGCTTTAATTGGGATTGATTTAGGCTCATTATGAGGCCTATTCAGTGACCAAAAAGTTGGGTCAGGCAGTGGCACCGCCAGAACATGTGGTGGAACTACTTGTGAGTTGGAAAACTCAAAAAGCCTGATCTTCAAGACTATAAGGCGGTGGTACCGCCCATTGACAGTGTGTCAAGCAGTGGTACCGCCTAGTGTCAAGTTGTAGACGATAATACTGTCCGTACTTGGAAGACCCAGAAATTTAAATTTTTGGCTTCATTTTTTAAACCATTTGAGGCCTATAAATGCCCCACTTGGGCAACAAGAAAGGAGCAAGAATTCTTGAGGAAAAAAATTGAGTAAACTCTACCAAAACTTTGAGTTCCCTTCTCCTAGTGTTTAGAGTTAGTCCTAAGAGAGGTGTGTGAGGGAATACTTATAAAAGAATGACTCGTAAGGGTTATCTCCTAAACCCGTGAAAAGGAGAAAGCGCAGTAAAGTGGTGGTTGGTCTTCGCCTATTAAAGGAAGACTATTAGTGGACGTTGGTGACCTCGACGGAGGAGGAATCGGAAGTGGATGTCACAACGACCGAACCACTATAAATTTCAGTGTGTTCATTCCTTACTGCTTAATCTCTTTACTGTATTCAACTTTACTTTATTACAAACTATCCAATCCCCTCTTCTCTACTCATTCAAGAAAAATGAAACGGTTTTCGTCGGAATCGAATTTTATCATACGAAGATTTTTAAATCGATGTAATTTTTTTATTACACTAATTCACCCCCCCTCTTAGTGCTGCTTTTGATCCTAACAAAAGTATTGTAAGAAGGTGGTTAGTCTTCACCTATTGAAGGAAAACCATTAGTGGACGCCGGTGACTTCGACGGAGGAGGAATTGAAAGTGGACGTAGGTCACAATGACCGAACCACTATAAATCCGGTGTGTTCTTTCCTTACTGGTTACTTTCATTACTTAGCTACTCACTTGACTTTACATTTACTCTAAGTCATTACTTTCATTACTTTCCGATAGGGGCTTTGTCGAAATGATTTTATTGAACGAAATTTTCTAAATCAACGTAATTTTGCATCACTAATTCCCCCCCCCCCCCCTTCTTAGTTTCGTATTGATCATAATAATTGGTATCAGAGCTAGGCTACTCTCAATTTAGATTAAAACCTAAGAGAGATGGGTTTTACCGACAATCAAGAGGGTCATTCTATCACATGCCCTCCCATGTTCAATGGAATGGATTACACATATTGGAAAACTAGAATGAGGATTTTTTTGATTTCTATGGATTTAGAGTTATGGAATATTGTTGAAAATAGATTTTCTTTTATAGTGAATGATTGGAATGATTTAGAGAAGAAGACTTTCTCTTTGAAGCCAAAGCTATGAAAGCTTTATTTTTTGCTTTGGATAAAAATGAATTCAATCAAGTTTCTATTTGCGAAACGGCTTATGACATTTGACATACACTTAAAATCACACATGAAGGCATGAGTAGGATTAAGGAGTCAAAAATTAATCTTTTGGTTCATAGTTATGAATTGTTTCATATAAAACCAAGCGAGACCATTGGAGACATGTACACCTGGTTTACAGATGTCATCAATGATCTAAAAGTACTTGGTAAAAGTTTTTTTAATTTTAAACTTATTAACAATATATTAAGATCCCTTCTAAATAGTTAGGATCCTAAAATAACTACAATTCAAGAAGTTAAGGACCTGAACAACTTTCTACTCAAAGAACTTATCGGGTCTTTGATGACCTACGAAATGACATGCAATACACATTCAAAGTATAATATTCCAAAGAACAGGAAGGATTTAGCACTTAGAACTCAAGAAGATCATTTGAAAAAATACTCAAGTGATAATGATGATGATGACTTGGTACTTCTAACAAGAAAATTTAAAAAATTCATAAAAAGAAACAAAACTAAACATGACACTAAAAATAAAAATAAACTTAAAAAGGACCAAATGATTTATTATAAATGCAAAAAGCCAAGGCACTTCAAAAGTGAATGTCCCCAAGTGAAGAAGAAACAAACAAAGAAGAAAAAGACGTTAAAAGTTACTTGGGACAATTCAAGCGCATCTGAAGATGAGGAGCCAACCAACAAAGAAGTTGCTAACTATGCTTTAATATCACTTGGTGACGAGGTAAGTAACTCAATCGAAGCTCATTTATCCTTTGATGAATCGTTGAATGCTTTTCATGATCTATTTGATAAATGCAAATTAGTTAGTAAAAAGTATAAATTATTGAAAAAGGAGCATGTCTCTCTTGTTAGTAAATTTGATAGATTAAAGATTAAGCATGATAATGAATTATTACCTCCTTGTACAAAATGTGAAGAATTAGATATGCTTAAAAAAGAAAACTTGCTACTACATTAAATCTTAGAAAAAATTGAAATAGGTAGAAAATCCTTAAACATGATCTTTGCAAAAAGGGATCATGTTCATAGAAATGATGGAATCAGCTTTGTGAATAATACTCACCAAAAGCCAACCATCTTTGTTAAAGGCCCAACTTTACATGTTTCACCCGAAACAAATGCAACTTTTGTTACAAATTTAGATATTATGCTAATAAATGTCCATTTAAGAGGTATTATCCACATAAGCTAATTTGGGTCCCTAAAATAACCTTAAATGACTCAATGCAAAACAATAAGTTAGATAGATCTATTTATGAGGAACCTAAGGTTAAATGGGTACCTAAAAGAAAACCCCCTTTCTTGTAGATATGTCTACAATCACAAGTTACAAGCAAGAGATTGTACCTTGATAGTGGATGCTCAAGGCATATGACTAGAGATCCAACACATTTCTCCAAGCTCACTAGCCAAGATAAAGTATTTATCACCTTCGGAGACAACAACAGAAAAAAATTATTATAAAAGAAAATATATGTAACAAATCAAACCTTTTGATTGAAAATATTTTATTAGTAGATGATTTAAAGCATAACTTGCTAAGCATTAGTCAATTATGTAATAAAGGTTACAATATCAAATTTGAATCTAATGCTTGCATTATAGAAATACCACACATGAGTATATCTTTGATTGCCTTAAGGACCAATAATGTCTATACTATTGATCTTGATGAGTTTTGTAATGAAACTTTCTTTTCGGCTTTAAACAATGATGTTTGGCTTTAGTATAGGAGGTTAGGTTATGCTAGCCTGAAACTAATCTCCCAAATTTCATTTAGAGAACTTGTAAGAGGAATCCCTAACATCAAGTTTGTTAAAGACAAAGTGTATGATGCATGTCAACTAGGAAAACAAATAAAAGGTAGTTTCAAGTCAAAAAATCAAATAAGTACCTCTAGACCATTACAATTAATCCATATAGATTTATTTAGACTAATTCATACAACAAGCCTAGGAGGTAGCAAATACAACCTTTATAATTATTGATAATTATAGTAGATACACTTGGACATACTTCTTGGCACATAAAAGTGATTGTTTTAAGTATTTTTCAAAATTTTATAAACTTATTCAAAATGAAAAAGGCTTTATGATTTCATCTAACTAAAGTGATCATGGTGGTGAGTTTCAAAACCGTGATTTCCAAAACTTTTATGAATCAAAGGTATAACCATAATTTCTTTACTCCAAGAAACTCATAACAAAATGAAGTAATTGAAAGAAAAAATAAGAGTTTACAAGAAATGATAAGAACCATGTTAAACGAACATAGCATACCCAAATATTTTTAGGCTGAAGCCGTTAACACAGCATGCTATGTCATGAATAGGGTTCTAGTAAGACCATTACTTTCTAAAACTCTTTCTAAGTTGTGAAATAACAAAAAACCCAATGTTTCATATTTTAAAGTTTTTTATTATAAATATTTTGTTTTAAATGAAAAAGATGCCTTAGGAAATTTTAATGTAAAATCTAATTAAGGCATTTTTCTTAGATACTTTTCTATTTCTAAAGCATTTTGTGTGTTTAATAAAAGAACTTTGGTTATAGAAGAATCAATTCATGTTATTTTCAATGAGGTTTTTAAATTTAAAGAAAAATGATTTTGATGTTGATTTTTTTTTATACTTTAAATTTAAATAAAACCTCTCCTCCCATTAGCAACTTAGATGCATCTTCTTCCAAAGAATCCTTATCTAAGGAGTGGAAGTATGTTGATGCTTATCCTAAGGAGCTAATTTGTGGAAACATATCAATAGGTGTTCAAACTTGTTCTTCTCTTAAAATTTTTGTGCAAATGCAGCCTTTTTATCTCAAATTAAACCTAAATGTATTGACGAGGCTCTGAAAGATGATTCATGGGTTATTACAATGTATGAGGAATTAAATAAATTTAACAGAAATGAGGTATGGAAGCTTATTCCTAGACCTAGTGACCATTTGGTAATTGGTACTAAATGGGTCTTTAAAAACAAGCAAGATGAACTTGGTATTATGGTTAGAAATAGAGCTAGATTATTAGCTAAAGGTTTTAACCAATAAGAATATATCAATTATGAAGAAACCTTGGCTCCTGTGGCTAGACTTGAAGCCATAAGATTCTCCTTGCTTATGCTAGTTGTAATAATTTTAAGTTATTTCAAATGGATATTAAAAGTATTTTTCTTAATGGCTTTATTTCCGAATAAGTTTATGTTGAACTGTTGAGTCCAACCCATATGTGGGCTTGGACAATTGGGCCTTTTGAGCTGAAATCAATTATTAAAAGAAAAAGAGAAGACGTGAGGGCAATCGGTGCAGCGAGCGAGTGCACGAGCGGTGGCAGCGCAGAGAGAAAGAGAAAAGAACAAAGAGAGAAATATTAGGATCTTGAGTTTTCTACTTGACGATCAGTGGCCAAACGTTATCAGTTTTGGCTCAAATTTTATGCAAAGAATCATTGTAGCAAGTTCTATAATCCTAACAGTGTTGATCTATAGTTTACCCTCTTTGGGGTACTTTCCCGTTATATTCACTTTATGAGACCTAAAATTCTCTTATGATGAGATCCATCTATGTGATGAAGATATACTATTCTTGAGCTAAGATATATAATCTTGATGTTATTGTGATCCTTTTGCTATTTTAGAGAGGACTTATTGTAAGCCTATTATCATTACTATTGATAGTGTAAGTTTGAGGTGGACTACGGTCCCATTGTTTTTCCTACATTGGGTTTTTCACGTTAAAAATTTGGTCTCACTGTATGATTGATTTATTGCTCTACTGTTTATGCTATTCTGGTTGATATTTGCATTTTTATATCAAGTTGGTATTTTGATGAGGAACCCATTTTGATACACAAAGAGGGAAAAGAATTATTCCGCTTTAACAAGTTTTTCCCAACAAGTGGTATCAGAGCCAGGTTATTTGGTGCTAGTTTTTATTGTGTGATAGAAATGGAGCAGTCAGATGGTATGATTAAATTGAACTTATCAAATTATTCCACTTGGAGGCGTATGATGGAAGATCTGTTTTATTGCAAAGATTTGTATAAGCCCATCAAAGTTAAAGATAAACCTTCTACTATGGACGATGAAGAATGAGAAGTTCAACATAGAAAAACTATTGCCTATATTAAAAGATGGATGAATATAAATTTGCATGAGCATATTTCTGATGGAACCAGAGCTGATGTTGTTTGGCAAAGGTTAGAAAACCTCTTTGCAAAAAAGACAGCGGGAAATAGAATTTCTCTCCTCAAATGCTTGTGAATTTGAAGTATAAAGATGATGGTAACATTGTTGAGCATATAAGCCTATTTTAAAGTCTTGCAAATAAGTTGGTTGCTATGAAAATGAATATAGATGATGAGACACAAGAATTATTACTTCTTAGCTCTTTACCAGAAAGTTGGGAAACGTATGTGGTGACAATTTGTAACTCCATGCCAGAGGGGACTCTAACTATAGATATGGTTAAAGACAGTTTGCTAAATGAAGATGCCAAAAGGAAATAATAGGGTGAATCTTCTTCTGGTGCATTTGTTACTGAAAAACAAGAAATACGTGGAAGAAATCATAGTAAAAATTCACATGGTTATAGAGGAAGATCCAAGTCTATAAGAGATATCAAATGTTTCCACTATAACAGGTCAGGTTACATGAAGAAAGAATGTAGGTTTTGGAAGCGAGAACAGAATGAAAAGAAGAAAATCGAGAAAGAGACCGATACAGTTACTGTTGAAGGTAATATCATTATTGTTTGTGATGACGGTTGTGTCAGTCTTGCAGCTCATGACAGTAACTGGGTAATTGACTCTAGTGCTTCGTTTCATGTTACTTCTCATGGTGATTTCTTTAAATCTTATATTGCTGGTGATTTTGGTAATGTCAGAATGGGAAATAGTGGTACATCTAAGATTGTATGTATTAGAGATATTTGCTTGGAGACTAGTATTGGGAGCAAATTGATACTCAAAGATGTAAGGCATGTTCCAGATATTCGTCTTAACTTGATATCTATAGGCAGATTTGATGATGAGGCATTTGCACAATATTTTGGTGAAAGCAAATGGAAACTCTCTAAAGGTTCTCTAATTATGGCAAGAGGAAAGAAGCTTAACTCTTTCTATGTCATGGAAGCTAAGCTATACAAAGGAGAGATTAATGTAATTCAGAAAGGTGAAAGTATAGATCTTTGGCACAAGAGGCTTGGTCATATCAGCGAGAAGAAACTTCAAACTCTTACTAGAAAGCAGTTATTACTACAGTTGCAAGGTACATTTCTTAAATCTTATGATCATTGCTTAGATGGAAAAATACATAGAGTTGTCTTTCATATATATCCATCATCTAGAAGATCAAATGTTATTGATTTGATTCATACTGATGTTTGTACTATGCAAACTAGAACTCTCGAATGTGCTCTTTATTTTGTTACTTTTATTAATGACCATTCTAGAAAAGTGTGGGCTTTTGCTTTGAAATCTAAAGATTAGGTACTCGATGTTTTCAAGGAGTTTCATGTCAGTGTTGAAAGAGAAACTGACAGAAAGCTAAAGTGTGTTCGATCAGATAATGGTGGCGAGTACAGAGGTCCTTTTGAGAATTATTGCAGGTTCCATGGTATCAGGCTTGAGAAAACAGTTCCTAAAACTCCTCAGCAGAACGGTGTGGCAGAAAGGATGAACAGAACTATTGAAGAAAGGATTAGGTGTATGTTCTCCCATGCCAAGTTACCTAAGTCATTTTGGAGGGAGGCTATGAGAACTACAATTGACCTAATAAATCTTTCTCCATCAGTTTCTCTGAAAGGTGATGTTCTAGAGAGAGTATGGAAAGGAAAAGATATATCTTATAATCACTTGAGAGTCTTTGGGTGTAAAGCATTTGTTCATATTTTCAAAGATGAAAGGTCCAAGCTTGATAATAAGGCAAAAGCATGTATCTTCTTGGGATATAGTCATGAAGAGTTTGGATACAGATCATGGGATCCAATAAACAAGAAGATTATTAGAAGCAGAGATGTTGTATTTCTTAAAGACCAATTATTTGATGATGATGATAATATTGAGAAGCCAAAAACCTCTGTTTATATTTCTTGGAGTTTGGGTCCAATTCCTTCACTTGTAGTTCATGATGATCATGGGAGAGATGAACAAGAAGATTGTTGTGAGAATGCAAGTGATGATACTCTTACAGTTGATGATGCTGAACCAATTGAACAAGCACCTCCACCACCAGTTGAGATTCAATTGAGAAGATCTACTAGAGAGCGACAACTATCTACTAGATATTCTCCACATGAGTATGTTATGCTTACTGACGGGGAAAAGCTAGAAACTTACTAAGAAGTTATTCTACATGAGCATAAGAATGAGTGGGTTAAAGCCATGCAAGAATAGATGAGATCCTTACTTGAGAACCACACCTATGACTTGGTAAAGTTGCATAAAGAGAAGAAAGCTCTCAAGAACAAGTGGGTTTACAAATTGAAGACTAAAAATAATAGCTCACAACAAAGATACAAGACATGACTAGTTGTGAAAGGATTCAGTCAGAAGAAAGGTATTGACTTTAAAGAAATATTTTCTCCAGTTGTGAAAATATCCTCTATTCGAGTTGTTCTTGGTTTAGTTGGCCGCTTGAACTTAGAAGTTGAGCAACTTGAGATGAAAACAACATTTCTTCATGGTGACTTAGAAGAAGAAATTTACATGGAGCAACCAGAAGGTTTCAAAGTCAAGGGAAAAGAAAATCTAGTGTGTAAACTTAGGAAAAGCTTATATGGACTCAAACAGGCACATAGATAGTGGTACAAGAAGTTTGATTCCTTTATGATGAGCCAAGGGTATAATAGAACCACATCTGATCATTGTGTGTTTATGAAGAAATTTTCAGATGATGATTTTATTATTCTATTGTTAAATGTTGATGATATGCTGATTGTTGGTCATGATATCGGTAAAATTGAAAAGCTTAAAGGAGAGCTAAGTAAGTCTTTTGCCATGAAAGACTTGGGATCGATGAAACAAATACTTGGCATAAAGATTTTTTGTGATAGGAAGAAAAGGAAGAGTTGGCTATCTCAAGAGACCTACATTGAAAAGGTTCTTGAAAGATTCAACATGAGTAAAGCAAAAGCAGTTTGTTCTCCACTTATAGGTCATTTCAAGCTTAGTTCGAAACAATATCCTACAAGTGAGAAGGAAAAAGAAGAAATGTCCAAAGTGCCTTACTCATCTACAGTAGGTAGTTTGATATATGATATGGTTTGTACTAGGCCAGATATAGCTCATGTAGTTGGAGTTGTCAGCTGATTTATCTCTAATCTTGGAAAGGAACATTGGGCAGTAGTGAAATTGATATTAAGATATCTAAGAGGTACTTTCAGGTTGTGTTTATATTTTAGTAGTGATGAACCTGTGTTAGGATGGTACACAAATGCAGACATGGCAAGTGATACTGATTCCAGGAAGTCCACTTCGGGGTTCTTGATGACATTTGCAGGGAGAGCAATCTCTTGGCAATTAAAGTTACAGAATTGTGTTGCTCTATCAACCATAAAAGCAGAATACATGACAATTACTGAAGCCTACAAGGAAGCTTTATGGATGAAAAAGTTTCTACAAGAATTGGGCTTGAAATAGGAAGGATATAGTACTTACTGTGACAGTCAAAGTGTCATTCACCTCTCTAAGAATTCAACATACCATTCTAGATCCAAGCATATTGATGTGAGATATCACTGGATTCGTGATGTGCTTGAGATGAAAGAATTATAGTTGGAAAAGGTGTATATCAATGAGAATGTATCAGATATGTTAACAAAGTCTTTGCTTAAGGAGAAAATTGAAGAATATAGGCGAAGAGCGGACTTAGTGCAGCCCACCATATGAGCTGGAGGGGGAGAATTGTTGAGTCCAACCTATATGTGGGCTTGGACAATTGGACTTTTTGAGCCCAAATTAATTATTAAAAGAAAAAGAGAAGACATGAGGGCAACCGGTGCAACGAGCGAGCACGCGAGCGATGGCAGTGCAGAGAGAGAGAGAGGAGAGAGAAAGATTAGGATAATGAGTTTTTTGCTTGACGATCAGTGGCCAAACGTTGTTAGTTTTGGTCCAAATTTTATGCGAAGAATCCTTGCAGCAAGCTCTATAATCCTAACAGTGTTGATATGCAGTTTACCCTCTCTTAGGTACTTTCCTGCTATATCCACTTTGTGAGACCTAAAATTCTCTTATGATGGATCCATCTATGTGATGAAGATATGTTATTCTTGAGCCAAGATATATGATCTTGATGTTATTGTGATCCTCTTGCTATTTTAGAGAAGACTTATTATAAACCTATTGTCATTACTATTGATAGTAGAAGTTTGCGGTGGACTATGGTCCCATGGTTTTTTCCACATTGGGTTTTTCACGTTAAAAATTTGGTCTCATTGTGTGATTGATTTATTACTCTACTGTTTATGCTATTCTAGTTAATATTTGCATTTTGATATCAAGTTAGTATTTTGATAAGGAACTCATTTTGATACACAAAGAGGGAAAAGAATTATTCCGCTTTAATAGGTTTTTCCCAACATGAACAACCTCCCGGATTTGAGAATGATAACTTTCTGAATCATATGTTTAAATTAACTAAGGCCCTCTACGGTTTAAAACAAGCCCCTAGGGCTTGGTATTAGAGACTTAGTTTCTTTTTAATTAAGAATAATTTTATGAAAGACAAGGTTAATACTACATTGTTTGTTAAACATTTTGAAAATGATTTTCTTACCGTTCAAATTTATGTTGATGCTATCATTTTCGGTTCTTCAAATGAGTCTTTATGTGAGTCTTTTGCCAAGTATATAAGACAAGAGTTTGAAATGAGTTTAATGGGGGAATTAACCTTTTTCCTAGGTATACAAATCAAACAACTTAGTGATGGAACTTTTGTTAGTCAAACTAAGTATATGTTAGATCTATTAAAATGGTTTAATATAGATAGTGCTAAGGCTATAAATATACCAAAGAGCACTTCTATAAAATTAGATATTGACATTAATGGAGAATGTTTTGATCAAAAGATTTATAAGGGTATGATAGATAGTTTATTATACCTCACAACAACTAGACTTGAAATTATGTTTAGTATTAGACTATATGCTAGATTTCAATTAAATCCTAAGCAATCTCACTTAAAAGCTGTTAAAAGGAATTTTAGGTACCTAAAAGGAACATCTGATTTGGGATTATGGTATCCAAAAATAAAAAATCATGAATTGATTGCTTATACCGATGCTGATTTTGCTGGTTGTCAAATAGATAGAAAATGCACATCAGGAACATGTCAACTCTTAGGTCATGCACTTGTCTCTTAGGCTTCCAAGAAACAAAACTCGGTTGTATTATCTACAACTGAAACTGAATATATAGCAGCAGGTGCATGTTGTGCACAAGTTATATGGATGAAAAACACTTTAGAAGGTTATTGAATTTATTTGAAAAATATTCCTATTAAACGTGATAACACGAATGCAATATGTTTAACCAAGAATCTTATTCAACACTCAAGAACTAAACATATTGACATTATGCATCATTTTATTAGAGATCATATTAATAATCATGACATATCTTTAGAATTTATTGATACAAAACATCAATTAGCAGATATTTTTACAAAATCATTGAATGAGATAATTTGATTTTATTAGAAGAGAATTAGGCATGTTAAATCTTCCGAATGCATGAATTTCTTTATATGTTTTTTGGATTTCTTGACTTTTGGAAATTGAGTTTTCTTTTTATTGAGATCGTTTCCTATCACCTTCTTAAAGTCTTATTCATGGAGTTTTGATCCTTCATTTGATGATCATTTCCCATGAATTCTTCCTCACTCTACTCACGAAAGAAGAATTTTTATTCATAGACTTGTAGTATGTGATGATCATTTCTTATGTAATGATCTTTTACGTGATGATCATTTCTTATGAATCCTTCCTTCCTCTATTTGCAAGAATAGAGATTTGATCCTTTAGTATGGACATCTTGATCCTTTATAATGAATCCTTTCTCTTTGCAATAGTAGAAACTTGATTCAATGAAACTCATTTATTATGGATTTGATTTGGTTTAAATCCTTTTATGAATTTGGTTCTTGATTTTTTATGGACAATGAATTCCTCCCTTACTCTTCTTTCTCTTCTTCTTATTTTTATAACAAAGGAAGAAGGAAACTTGCACATCTCAAGAAGAACCACAAAGTTCTTGCACATCTAAGGCAAAAATACTAGTTTGCCATTTCAAAAAGCAAAAGTAGTTATCATGTAAAGTTTTTGCTTAACTTCTTATTTTTGCTAGCTTGGATAAATTGGTGTAAAACTTATTTGAATAGTTTAAAATATTTGCATTGTTGAATGATTCTCCTTTTTGTTGATGACAAAGGAGGAGAAATGATGAATGTTTGGTATCATGAAATGATGAATGGTATCATGATCAAAATATTGATTTAATGCATGAAGTGATAAATTCTTAAAATTTTAATGTCTTAGCATCATACATGTTATGCCTAAAGTGATGTTAATTTTTGTATCATGAATGCTTTAGTATCATATATGTTATATCTAAAGTGATGTTGATTTATTTTTAGTATCATGCATGAAGTGATGGTACAATGTAATGTTTTGAAATTGTGTATGTTATATTTTGATAATTTGAAACTAGAAATGATGAACAACATATGAAATTTTGATATGATATATTGCATTTGATCACTATGTTCGAAAGTGTTTAACTTGAATTCAAAGGTTGTGATTCCTTTTGAATTCAAGTTTGCCTTATCTCAATATGGCATATAGATAGGGGGAGTTAAGGTTAACTCTATCATCAATTAGTTGTCATCATCAAAAAGGGGGAGATTGTTGAATCTTGGATTTTGATGATGAAATCAATTGATAAATTTTTGATCTAATCCATATGTTGAGTTGTAGGATTAACTACGATAATGAATAAGGCATGAAGCAAATGTTGGGTCAGAGTTAAAGATCGGACGATACGTTGAAGATTTGGATGATGTGTCGGAAGCTTACCGAGAGTTCATTGGAAGCTCGCTGAGAGTTCATCGGGAGCTCGCCAAGAGTTCATCAGGAGTTCGCTGAGAGTTCATCAGGAATTTGCCAAGAATTCATCGGGAGCTTGTCGATAGTTCACCGGAAGTTCATCGAGATTTTGTTGGAAGAACAATTGACATACCAGAAAAAGATTGCTTAGTTAATGCCTTAATTGTCATAGTTAGCAACTTAGATTGAATTAGGTTTGGGAGAAATCATACTAACTCAGTTAGGGGCTAATTGGGCCAAAATTAGGATTGAATTGGGTCTACTATTTGACCTATTCAGTGACCCAAAGCCATGTCAAGCGATGGCACATTCGGAGTTGGCGGTGAAACCGCTTGAGTCTCAGCCTCCCAGGTGGTCTGAGTGGTGGTACCACCGATAATTAATATTGTCCAGGAGTGGTACCGCCTTGTCAGGCAATGGTATCGCCAAAGCCTAGTCTCCGAGGCTCTATCAGGCTGTAGTACCACTAGTACCCTGAAAATCTAGGATGAGACACTTTTTGGCTCCAATTCTGAAGTCATTGGGGCCTATAAATACCCTACTCCTTTCTATATGAAAGAATAACAAAGTGTGAAAAAAATATTGAAGTGTTGGGGGTGTAAAAGTATTGTAAAAGTATTGTAAAAGTGCTAAGTGTCCTCCTCTTTCTCTAGTTTTTTAACCATCCAAGAAGATGTGTGAGGCTTGTAAGGGTTGTCTCCTAAACCCGTGAAAAGAGTAAAGCATTGTAAGAAGATGGTTAATCTTCACTTATTGAAGAAAGACCATTAGTGGACGCCGGCGACCTCAACGGAGTAGGAATCAAAAGTGGATGTAAATCACAATAACCGAACCACTATAAATCCTGTGTGTTTTTTCCTACTGCTTGCTAATCATAGGTACCAAACAAGCCAATCACGTGAGTGATGACACATGTGACTTGACACACAATCCTTTTGCTTATTATATTTTGGCATTTATTACTTTATATTGCTTGTTGTATATATATATATATATATATATATCCTTGGATCTGTGTAATGAGAATCGGATTATGATAAGATCATAATAATAAGACCAATTCACCTTTAAACACATATCTTAAATAATCCCGGTCATAGGTTACTCGAGAGGGACATCGAGATAACCGGATAGACTGGTGTTTATATGATGGATATAGTTGGTCTCATAGCTGCTCGTGTGGGGACACTAGGGATACAATACAGGTGCTTATTGGGGATGAGTTCAATAATTGATCCACTTATTGAATGCTTGATGGTTGATGATGCCTTATTGTCAAACAACGATTATGTGGTTCCAATAGTGTATCTGGTCCTTAGACTTCAGACACTAAGGATGTCCTATATGAGTGCTCTATTCTTTGATACTGGACTTATAGGTTTGGATGTCCCAGATCTAGCACAACCGGTCTTTGGGAGTAGTAGTCAACCTTACGAGGGCTATTGAGTGTCAATAGAGGATCATCCACTCTTAGTGTCATGAGAGGAATATCCCATGTGTTCTTGCTCAAACAAATCCCTAGCTAGGGTCATTCGGATTGAGAGAGAAAGAGTTCTCCTTAGGTAACACAATCTTTATTGTACATGGTTTTAGGTTTCATGGATTTTTGCGCACCAATCGTCGCACGACGACGAACAAATCTTTCGAAAATTGGGGATTTTATTTTTCTATTCTTCCGCTATGCATGTGATGTCACCCCCGAGATTTCCCAACAATTGTATCAGAGTCAGGTAATTCGTGCGAAAAATTGGTTTTGAACTGCGCATGTTATGTTTTGGAGAAACTTTTGACGTCAAAATCGTTGACACAAAAGCGAGAAAGGGTAGCTACAATTGCTGTCCTTGCTGCCCTCGATCTACGTGTGTGCAATCACCTACAGCGTCTACCGTAGGCAGGCAGCATAGTGTCGGCGCATGCGCAAGCACTGCGCCTACAACAACCGACCAACGGCCTGCTTGTAGTTGGCTTGCGGTCGGCGGGGCTGGCAACCCGTAGGCATAGCGCCCGCAGGGGTGGCACCGCTCGCAGGCGACCAACCCGCAAGGGCGGATGTCGCCTGCAAGCGCGGTCGCACACTAGTAGAGCCGCCCGCGGGGGCACCCACCTGCAGCGGCGGCGCCGCCTGCAGGCATGGGCAGCACCCTCGCCCCCCACCGCACAGGCCACCGCCAACAGGGTGGCGGCGACGGCAACAACAGGGGAAAGGGAGAAGGGTATTAGGGTTTTGGGCAAAAAGATAGTTTTGCCCCCCTGTGAATTGTCCCTCTCGAGTAACCTATGACCGGGATTATTTAAGATATGTGTTTAAAGGTGAATCGGTCTCATTATTATGATCTTATCATAATCTGATTCTCATTACACAGATCCAAGGATATATATATATATATATATATATATATATATATATATATATATATATATATATATATATATATATATATATATATATATATATATATATATATATATATATATATATATATATATATATATATATATATATATATATATATATATATATATATATATATATATATATATATATATATATATATATATATATATATATATATCCTTGGATCTGTGTAATGAGAATCAGATTATGATAAGATCATAATAATGAGACCGATTCACCTTTAAACACATATCTTAAATAATCCCGGTCATAGGTTACTCGAGAGGGACATCGAGATAACCGGATAGACTGGTGTTTTGTATACCCGTCTATATGATGGATATAGTTGGTCTCATAGCTGCTCGTGTGGGGACACTAGGGATACAATACAGGTGCTTATTGGGGATGAGTTCAATAATTGATCCACTTATTGAATGCTTGATGGTTGATGATGCCTTATTGTCAAACAACGATTATGTGGTTCCAATAGTGTATCTGGTCCTTAGACTTCAGACACTAAGGATGTCCTATATGAGTGCTCTATTCTTTGATACTGGACTTATAGGTTTGGATGTCCCAGATCTAGCACAACCGGTCTTTGGGAGTAGTAGTCAACCTTACGAGGGCTATTGAGTGTCGATAGAGGATCATCCACTCTTAGTGTCATGAGAGGAATATCCCATGTGTTCTTGCTCAAACAAATCCCTAGCTAGGGTCATTCGGATTGAGAGAGAAAGAGTTCTCCTTAGGTAACACAATCTTTATTGTACATGGTTTTAGGTTTCATGGATTTTTGCGCACCAATCGTCGCACGACGACGAACAAATCTTTCGAAAATTGGGGATTTTATTTTTCTATTCTTCCGCTATGCATGTGATGTCGCCCCCGAGATTTCCCAACAATTGTATCAGAGTCAGGTTATTCGTGCGAAAAATTGGTTTTGAACTGCGCATGTTATGTTTTGGAGAAACTTTTGACGTCAAAATCGTTGACACAAAAGCGAGAAAGGGTAGCTACAATTGCTGTCCTTGCTGCCCTCGATCTACGTGTGTGCAATCACCTACAGCGTCAACCGTAGGCAGGCAGCATAGTGTCGGCGCATGCGCAAGCACTGCGCCTACAACAACCGACCAACGGCCTGCTTGTAGTTGGCTTGCGGTCGGCGGGGCTGGCAACCCGTAGGCATAGCGCCCGCAGGGGTGGCACCGCTCGCAGGCGACCAACCCGCAAGGGCGGATGTCGCCTGCAAGCGCGGTCGCACACTAGTAGAGCCGCCCGCGGGGGCACCCACCTGCAGCGGCGGCGCCGCCTGCAGGCATGGGCAGCAGTGTGGACATTATGCTTCAGTCCCTACCAGATTCCTTTTCACAGTTCATAATGAATTTTAATATGAACAAGCTTGAAATGACTCTCATGGAGCTCCTCAATATGTTGAGGGAGGCCGAGAGCACTATCAAAAAGGCGAAGCTAGTTCTCTACACTAATGAGACTAGAAAGAAAAGAAAAGCAGAAAAGTCCCTTAAGAAGGGTAAGGGCAAGGGCAAACCAGGTAAAGCAAAGGTTGCTAAGAAAGACCCGACAAATGACAAAGGCCAATACTTTCACTATGGCAAAGATGGGCACTGGAAAAGGAACTGCAAATAGTACCTTACAGAGAGGGTGAAACAGAAGCTTGGAGAAGCTTCAGGTACATTCATGATCAGTCTTCATTTATCAAACTCTTATGATAATATATGGGTATTAGATATCGGTAGTGCTTATCATATCTGTAATTCGTTGTAGGTTCTGGCAAGGCTTAGGAGATTGGCGAGAGGCGAGATAAACCTCAAGATGGGCAATGGAGCAAAAGTTGCTATAGTAGCTATTGGCGAGGTCGCCCTACATCTGC
>LVTN01000063.1:288977-325772 GCA_001649415.1 Musa itinerans | reverse complement strand
TTGGAACTAAAAGAACTTTAGCTAATTTTTCTTATAGGAATCTATCTACGTTGCTTTCATTGAATTTTTTAAAAAATAATTTTGATGATGATTTTGGATTTCTTTTTGTATGATTCATTTTAATAATGAGATGATATATCCACTTGAATTATTTATCGATATTTACGACTTGAGATGCATTTTATATAAATTATTTTTCTTGATTCTCATATGATTTACTATTTTAAGAGAACATTCATCCAAACAAATCATGATTTGTCCTAAAGAAGATATTTTTCCTTTCTATGAATCAAACGAATCTTGATTCTTTTATTTAATGAATTGGTATTTATGATGAGTCAAGATTTTTTTATACTTTGTTCTCTTACGATTCTTTTTGCTATTCACTAAAAGGGAGACTTATCCTAATAAACCATGATATGCTACTTGACAACTTGATAATTTATGACTTGAGTCTTGTTATGTATTATTCCTCTCTTCTTCTTTCTTATTTACAATGACAAAAGAGAGAAAGGAAATCACTTACATTTCAAAAGATCGACAAATCTGTTTATTTCATTTTGAATCTCTTGAAAGTGACTTTATTGATTTAACAAATTGAATGAGTTGAAAATAATGATGAATGTTTTGAAAATAAATGTTTGTATCATGTTTGATGATTTTACATTTTGAAATTATGCATGATGAGTTGAAATGATGATGGTTTAAAATTATTTATTCAAATGCATGAATCGACAATCTTTTTATCAAATAAAACATGATTTTTCTTGTGAATTCTTAGAATTATAACATGAGATTTTTTTATCAATCAAAATCATTGACTATGATTCTTCTTTTCGTTATTTGGTTCACAACTTGTATTTATGAAGTGATAAATGCTTAAAAATTTTAATGTCAAAATGTTGATTTAATGCATGAAGTGATTTAATGCATGAAGTGATAAATAAAAATTTTAATGTCTTAGCATCATTAATGTTATGCCCAAAATGATGTATCATGAATGCTTGAGTATCATGTATGATATGTCCATAGTGATGATTGATTTTTTGTATCATGCATGAAGTAAGGATGAAATATGAGGTTTTGAAATTGTGTATGTTTTAATTTGAAACTATAATTATACACAAACATATTGAAATAAGAATGATACTTTATTTTTGTCATGATTTAAAAATTGATGTAAAGGGAAAAGAATTATAACATTATATTCTTCCCTTCTTTTTGACAATAACAAAGGGGGAGAAAAATTAAGAACTTGCACATCGCAAAGAGAGGCAAATCTTGCTAGCTTGCTCATCTCAAAAGAGGAGTAAGAAGTGCTATCTTGCAAATCTCAAGAGAAGCAATGCTTGCTAATTTACACATTTCAAGAAGATGCAAAAATAGACTATCTTGCTCATCTCAAAAGATGCAAAAATTTTGCCAACTTTCATATATGAAAAACTTATTAGTTTGCATGTTGTAAAATGATGTAAAATTTTGCTAGCTTGGAATGATGTATTGAAAATTACTAGCTTGCATGTATTGAAAATTTTGCTAGCTTGTGCTTTGTAATAGAAGAAAAATATTGCACTCCTCAAAAGAGAAGAAAGAAAATTACTAGCTTGCATGATGATAAAATTTAAGATTATAATGCAATGATTTGAAATTATATATCAAAAACATGCTAGTTGCACTTCTCCTTTTTGTTAATGACAAAGGGGGATAAGTTATAATGATGATTATGCATGGAATGATGTATTGAAAATTTGATTATGCATGATTTTATGATGACATATTGCTTGGATTTTTGAATTCAAGAGTTCTATCAATATAACATATTGATAGGGAAGTTTAGTTTAAACTCCGTCACCAATTAGTTGTCATCATCAAAAATGGGGAGATTGTTGAATCTCAGATTTTGATGATGAAATCAATTAATGTGTTTGTGATCTAATATGTGTTTAAGTAATGCATGACTAGCTTCGAACAGGAAAGATAATTAAAACAGGAAGAATCAACGTTGGGCTAGAGTGAATATGTCAGAAGATTGGACGTCGGGCCGGAGGATCGGTCGACGTATTGGTAGAAGGCTTCGTGCCATGAGTTTGGGCATCGGGCCAAGAAGATCAGACATTATGCCAAGGAGATTGGATGTTGTGAGAAGACAACATATCGATTGGGCAATATGTCGAAAGAGAGGACGATGCGCCGAAGAATCAAACGAAATGCCGAATGAACCAATGACATGTCGGACAACATATGAGTCATGCTTGTAATAATTTGTCTAGATCAAGTTAGTTTAAGTCTAATTAAGTCGGTATTGGGATGAAATAATGTCAACTCAATCAAGGGCCAATTAAACTTGAATTAGGGCTGAATTGAGCCTATTATTTGGCTCATTTAGTGTCCTATAGCAGGGTCTAGTAATGGTATCGCCTAGACTTGGCGGTGGTATTACCCAGACATAATCTTCAAGATTGTGTCAGGCGATTGTACTGCCAGACATAGTCTTTCAAACTGTGTTAGGCGGTAGTACTGTCAAACTAAGCAGTGGTACCGCTCAGTGTTAACGCTGCAGGCGGTAGTGCCGCTAGGACCCGGGAAACACGGGATGAGACCTTTTTTTGCTCTAATTTTGAAGTAATTTGGGGTCTATAAATACCTCAACTATTTATACATGAAGTAGCAAGAATTACGTAGAAAGGGGGAAAGAATCCTTGACGAAAAAGAGTTGAAAAAGTTTGAAAAGTGTTGAGTATTCCCCTCCACCTCTTAGAGTTTAGAGTTCATTTTAAGAGATGTGTGAAACTTGTAAAGGTTCTCTCCTGAGCTTGTCAAAAGGAGAATAGAGTTGTAAGAAGGTGGGTGGTCTTTGCCTATTGAAGGAAGACCGTTAGTGAATGTCGATGGCCTCGACGAAAGAGGAATCGGGAGTGGATATAGGTCACGATGATCGAACCATTATAAAATCTTGTTTGCATTTCTGATTTTCTAGTTACATTTATTACAAACTGCCATACTTCCTCATTACTTTAGCTGCATACTCTTTTGAATGTGTCTCAAGTTAACATCTTTCTGAAATCGATTTTAATCAAATGAAAGATTTTTGAACTAACGTAATCTTATTCGTTGCACTAATTTACACCCCCCCCTTCGTAGTGCCGACTCGATCCTAACAAATACGTCGAAGGTGAGGACGATGCACTAAAGGGTTTGATGAAGCATCGGATGAATCAATGAAATGTCGGACAATATGTGATTAAGGATTTATAATAATTATCTAGATCAAAGTAGTTTTAGGTCTAATTGAGTCAATATTAGGGTGAAATAATGCCAACTCAATTAGGGACCAATTGGGCCTAAATCATGGTTGAATTGGGCCTGTTGTTTGGCTCATTCAATGTTCTATAGTAGGGTCTAGCGATAGTACCGCCTAGACTAGGCAGTGGCACCGCTAGACTAGGCGGTGGTACTACCCAGTAATAGTGTGTCAGGCGGTGGTATCGCCAGACTGAGTGATTGTACCATCCAATGTCAAAGTGTCAAGCGGTAGTACCGCCCAATATTGGCGGTGGTACCACCAATACCCTAAAGACCCAGGATGAGACTAGTTTTGGCTCCAAGTTTAAATATATTTGGGGCCTATAAATACCCCTCTCATCCCTGCTCAGTAAACACAAGAACTAAGAACAAAAACAAGGGAAAACTCTACTATAATCTTGTGAGATTTCTCCTCCTCTAGTCTAAGTGTTGATTTCTGTTTAAGAGATGAGTGAGTAGGGGTGTAAAGGTTCTCTCCTAAGCCTGTCAAAAGGAGAATAGAGTTGTAAGGGTAATTGGTCCTTACCAATTGAGGGAAGACCATTAGTGGATGTCAGTGGTCTTAACGGAAGAGGAATCGGTAATGGATGTAGATCACGATGACCGAACCACTATAAATTGGTGTGCTTTCTTTCTTCATTGTCATTTACTTACTTTGCAACTGGTTTACTTCCTTATTACTTTAGTTGCACACTCTTATGAATATTTTTAAAGTCAAACACTTTTTGATATAGTTTTATCATACGAAGTTTCAAATTATCGACGTAATTTACGTACACACTAATTCAAACCCCCCCCCTTAGTGTCGACTTAATCCTAATCCTAACTAATACCAATTGATGGAATAAAAAGAGAAACTTTGTATAGAAACAAATATAAGTAGGTCGTAACACATAGTGGAATTAAACGAAAATCATAATCAAATATGACACCAAGATTTATATGAAAAACTCCTTTAACATGAAAGGTAAAAATCACATGGCAAGCTAAAGCAAATCTACTATAAAAAAAAGAATGAATAAATCTCAAAGTCTCTTATTCAAAACTAAGTAACAATCACAAAAGAATAATTGGGATACAAGGATTACGTCACTGTGCACAATATCCAAAATCTCCCCAAGTGATTAAAGTAAGAATTTGCTGTAAATATGATCTAACCTAAAATAAGAACACTACTTAGATAACTAAGAACTACCTCTATGTTGTCCTTATCTTCTTTCCTTTCATTTTTCTCTTATTTTTTTACCCTCAATTGCCACTACTGCTTCTCTCTTTTTCATAGCCACCGCTGCCCCTTTTTTCTTCCCTAGCTGTCACACCGCTTTGTTAAAAAAGTTAGGGTTTAGGTTAAAAGAGAGGACCGTTCTAAAATGGCTTAGGGTTATTAAAGCCTACTATGAGCTGAATAATGGGCCATCCGCCCAACATACCATTGATACTTTGATCTCATCGAGCACATCAATCGCTTTAAATGTTCTTTTTTTTTCGGGTTGATTTATGGTGTGCAAATGAATGTTTTTGTTATCCTAAATACTTGAATGCTTATGTCTTTAGTAGATTCATTATAAATGAAAAGAAAATGGAGATATTTTTCTATAACATCCTATGTCTAGTTTCACTCATACCTTATATACATGTCACATTTCAATTTTTATTGTTGTTATTGATATAAGTACAATGAAAAATAGATAATTTTAAAATTAAAATATGCTAACTTATCAAACAAAATGATAAGATTTCCCTATACATAGTATTTTTAACATTTGTATATAATTATAATATCTAACCAAAGAAAAATATAAGTATAACATATCCAAAATTTATACACACAAAATGCCTATAGGTTATTGTCCATATCTACATTAGCATGAGCTTGCACATGCTCACTTTCCTGCTCAATCACCTAAGTGGGATACTACTATCCTTACATGCAAAATAGAATCTGTAGTGAGTAATCACTCAATAAGTATAAGTCTTTATAGCTTTATTTAGGGGATCATACATCATATCATGCATACAACATTTCAAAATCATTAACATAAGATATTTAATAGTAGATATCTTATTCTATGACTTCTTTAGTAAGTAGAGCCTTGCAACATAACATATGCAAAATAAAGAGATAAAATTTTATATTGAAATAATTTAAAATACTTATATACACATATAGGAAATATAATAAATTCATATACTTGTACACTTCATATCATAATATATATGTGTACTCACATACCGCACATCATCGTAATATATATGTGGGCTTCCATATCACACGTCATTATATATACATTATATATATATGTGTGTGTGTGCACTCATAACATATCCATACATTCCCATACTATACGTCATAGAAAACATGTGCACTCCTATACTATATGTCATTATATATACGTACACTCCCACACTATATGTTATCATATATGCTTGCATACAATATATTTTCATCATAATTTATATCTTTTATACTTATAAAATTTATATATTCATATTTAGCTCATGACAATCATATCATTCGAAACATATTTTTTAAAATATATTCTCCATATAATAATTTATACGACTATTATTTTATAGTGAATTAGACTTATACTTATTTGATTGAACTCAAAAATAAAGATCTCAATGAAAAATTATGTTCCTTAATGATCAAGTGTGCTAGAGAATGATACACTTATCAAATTGGAAGCATAGGGTTATGAGATACCTTAATTAAGAATCCTACCTCTTAAATTGTTGATTTACAATAATTCATAGCAATAATTTATTGGAAAAGTTTGATAAAATTTATTATAAATATAGTCAATCTAAAAATTTATGTAAATTCCACCATCAATTTTCCAACAATTCACTCTATAAACAAATAAACTGGTTAGTATCAATCAAACAATTGCATAATTCTACAAAAAAAATTAACTTCACTTTTAGTTGGCTAAACAATTTTGAATGATCATGAAATTCTATAGAAGACTAGGAGACATATAAAACTAAATACACACCAAATTTTAAGTTAAAATGGAATAATTTAAAGGCTAAATTATCCTTATAATTTAACTACTAACACTTATTTTGTTCTGCTAAAACTGGGTTAAGACTATTTGAATTTATAAACCTTATATTTTGATGCATAGATATGATATTTACTCAATTCTAAATTTCACAGAACCTTAAGAAAATCTTTTAAAATATATCAAAAGAATAGATCCTAATCATATCCGGAGATTAATTCAACTTGTATAATACCCCTTTTCAGAAAATAGAAGATTCTAAGTACCGTATATTTGGACAATCACAACTCTATATATATATCAATTTTAGATTAATATTATAGTAGAGATTTTAGAACCATAAGAGAATCATATAAAATATATTCATAAATTAAATATTAATTTAAAGTCTAGGTTACTCAAAATCAGTTGAAAAAATCAACCTATAATTTTTAAAATTAAAACCCTAAGTATAATGAGAATTGGTTTTTTTACACTTTTCTTAAAACTAGAGTTTTATGGCCTTCAGGGTCATGGATTATCAGATTAATAGAGAGTGAAGCCAAAATAAGATAGAGGTGCTTAAGATGTTACTTTAAGATCTAGGGTGTAATCTCATCATGCCTCATTTCAATTTTTTTCTTTTACTAACATAATTCTAATGTTGTAACAACTTCAATTAAGTTTATTTGGATTTGATAAAGATAATATTTTTTGGTCTAAACTTATCCTTCAATCTCACTCATATATTTCAACATTTAGTATAACACTCATTTTATATTTGTATCTCTATTTAATTTTTTTATTATTCCATCCATGTCTAAATAGCTTATGATCCTCCGTATACATAATGTTTAAAATTAGACTTCTTTATATTAATCATAATCAAACTCATTCAAGATTCATTTAAGACCGATTAAGATTTCACTATTACTTCTAGTCATTATATGTATACTTATTACCATAGCTTAACCTCATATTTAAGTTCATTAGTATATTTTGTTTATTACATTATATTTAATATAAACATTAATACTTATGCATGCTCTGAAACACTAAGAATGATATTTTTGAAAAGTATATACTTCAATATTAAAAATTAAAAATATAAATATGTCATTTATCATATTTACGAAGCATAGATATCATAAATCATATATTAAGTGAAGATAATATATATATATTATTTATGCTTCTATTATTATACTAATTGTAGTTCAATATGTGTAAGACTTAGACGCTATATTTTCTCTTCTTTTGATACATTATGATGACTATTTTATTGACACGATGACTAGATAAGGGATAATTACTATCAAGGATAAGAAAATATATGTATCACGATATTATTTATTCTTACAAAATACTGTATCGAGAATACATTGGATGAAACTCTCCGATAGTCAAGTCAATATTTATTCATTACAAAATTAAAAGACTCGTAAAGAGTTCAGATATATATATATATATATATATATATATATATATATATAATGTTGATTTTCTAATCATCATTGTTTGCTGAATATTAAGTAGGGTTAATTTTTATGATTTGATCATCTCGATCGGTCCAATTCTCATTATTTCATATCCGCCCTCCCTCTCTTACTTCTCAACGACTTTGATCTTCACAAGCATCGTCGCCATCTCCATTTATACAGGTATTTTAACCGTGAAATGATTAAATGCTTTAATTATTTCAGCCTTGGAAACAACGTATTAATTGATTTTTGTTTTTATTTTACTTCGTTCGTCGTGAGTATGTTTAGTGATCATTTTGTCGATCTTAACTTTGTCCAACTGTTTTATAGTGTACAAGCTGGTTTTAAAATGTGTTGAAAGAAAAAGAAAGGGAAGAAACATTTTGATGGAGTAGCAGTGGCTCCACTTGTCAACTTTATTCTCCTCATGTGAGTCCTTGTTTCCCAACTCAAAAAGATTTCTCCACTTCCAAGCAAAGTGAGTCTTAACTGGATCACCAAACTTCATCTTTCCATCACACGTCTTTGGGGCATCCTTTTAGCTGCCAGCCTTTCTCTCTTTGCCGACATTTCCTTTGTTATCATGAATTAATTGGTCACATCACTGAGCATTAGAACTTTTTCTAAATCAAATTGATAGGATTCATATATATATATATATATATATATATATATATGGGATTTATATAAATATATTTTTTTTCTTAAAAAAAAACTTTATTATATTTGATATTTGATACTCATATCAAATAAAAACAGGAAAAAGTCCTACTTAAAATTAGATGATGATTTAATCCTATATCGAATGCAATTAAAATTAATGTTTACAAAATACTGTCCTAATTTGACGCTGACTATCAGAGGTTTAAGACACAGATTTAGTTCTGTTAAGATTATCTGTATAGCCCAAGTGCGGAGTGGTGCCTTACCACTCACCACCACATCTCATCTCATGTAGCTAAATTATTTTCTAGAAACACCCCTTGTAAAAATTCATTTTGGCATGCACATATATCCCAAGTGCATAGTGGAATTTGAAAATGAAAAGTAAAATCCCATCCCAAATATATATTTTTTGAAGAATTAAAGAGGTAATGAAAGCGTGACGAGGCAACAATATGTATAAAGCATTTGTGAGGGGCCTAATAAGAACTTTCGAGGGTATAAGTTGAAAACGAACTAAGAATGTGCCGAAAAGAATAAATTATTCCCTAAAGTTTCACTCCTCCCGCTCTCTTTCCTCTCGCCGTCGCCGACTCGTCTCTTCTCCTTGGGCAAAAGGCAGGCTACCCTTTTCTGTGTCTACCCTCCCTTTCCCACCCCGAAACCTGATCGCCGAGCACCACCCCGGGAGTTCCTCTCCACCCGTTCTCCTCGTGCTCCGTCGCACAAGGTTTGGTTCGAATCCCTCGGTGGTTTCCCCTTCATCTTTCTTTGTCGATCGTGTTGACTTCGGAAAAGATGTTTGGGGTCAGTGGGATGTTCGAATGTTGGTGGATGTTGTTACCGCTCGGTTGGTTAATTGAATTCGTGCTGGGTTGTGATTCTTTCTTTATGTTTTCCTTTTTCATCTTTCTGAAGATGCTGGGTGAGTTGGTTGAGGATTTCGATGTCTTCTTGTCTGTTGAGTTCCCGGATTCCCTTTTGCTGCTTCTGATTGTGAAGATATCCTTTCTACGCTTAGCGGCTTGGTAGCGCTAGAATATTGGAGTTTAGGTTGGTGATTGGGAACACTGAAATAATTGATTTCTTGTCATTTCCGTCATTGGATTTGGTGGTTTATCTTAATAGGCCTTTTTGTTCTTATTACATTTATGGTATTAACATGTCAATGAATGATCCAGGTCGTTTATTTTGGGAAAATTTACCGATTTAGCCTTGCCCCTTGTCCCTAGTCTTTGGATTCTTTCTGATAGCGCTGCTGCATGATCTACTTTCGTTTGTTATTCCAGGAGTTTTGAATTTAGATCTACTTAGATATCTTAAAGCGTTGATAGTGATTGCAACGTGTAGTATCCATATGATTAAATTTTGGGTTGATATGTGCATGATTGACACTTGGGGACCTTGATAGTGGTTTTATCGTATAGCACTGGGACATCTATATTGCATTGTTATGGGCCACGTGAATTTCCCTATCTGTTAAATATGACACTTTTTTAAATGTAATTTATAGCTTAGCAAATTTGATTATTTGGTATCGAGACGATAAAAATCTTGAAATGATATGCCTGCTGTCTCTTTTTCTCATACAGAATCTTTTTGCTGAATGCAAAGATTGGGTGCTTGGCTTATTGTTACATGTGTGGATTCTCTCTATGCTAACTGCATAAGTTCATATTTTCTTGTCATCGAGTGGATTGTATAAACCTTTTGTTGTCTCTGGCAGTACTCATGAAGAATCAAGAGGCCTTGAAGTCGGGAAATCTGATTTCAGACAATGATTCATTATTATCAGATTGTAACATTGACGCAGGCAATAGCGTTGACAATGATACATCCTTGCGTGAGGAGCTTCTCCTTGAGGAGATGGAGTCTTATTGGGATGACCTCAACTCCCGTCTTACTGTCTCAAGAATGGTAAGTGACTCTGTCATCAAAGGGATAGTAAATGCAATAGAACTGGAGGCATCTGAGAAAGTTGATGCAAAGGAAGCAGAGATATCAGCTTTGAAAAAGAGGTTGCAGTTTTATGAGTCTGTTATGGCTGATGAGGACAGGATAGATGCGACCTCAACAAAGATGTTAGAATCCCAAAGGGAAAAATCAGGCTTGTTTTTTCACTCTTTGGATGAAGATGTGGTGAGCAATTGTGTTCAACATCTCAGTCAATTAAAGGTGGCTGCACAAGATTATCTTAAAAGGCCTAAGAAAGAAACTAGTAATCTAAGGGGTGGCCATACTTTATTAAAAACAAAAGCGTGTCCTGTGGATAAGGAGTTCTGCAGCATTCTTGCTCAGAAGTTGAATGTTATAGATGGATCTGCTGATGAACTGGAAGCAGTACTCATGGCAACACACCAGGAAATTTATGATACATGCTTCTCGTCGGAGTATTTGGTAAATGAGCAATTGTGGGAACACAGGTTTCAACAAGAAGTCATTAGCATTATGGTTCAGAATCTAATAAGGGAAGATCAAGATGATATTGAAGCAAAGATAAGTAAACAAAAGATTCTTGTAGACACATTTACCAAGAACTGGCAGAAAAACATTAATGATCTCTCCACCATGCACCAAGAGCTTCATGATATTTCTGCATCATTACTGACCACAGAGTCAGGGTTAGCATTCTCACGTCATAGCCCTGAAGATGTTGTGAAATTGGCAATTACTGACACCTCACATTTAAAGCATATGACAAAGGCTGAACTGATAACCAATTATATAACTCAAATGACCAATATGAAGAGACAATATGACTTAGCTTTGCAAGAGAAGACAGAGGAATTGTACATCCTCAAGCGTGAATTCCTTAAGGAAAAGGGATGTAATGCTCTACAATATAGAAGAGACAAGGAAGGTGAACTGTTAAGGAAGAAAATTATTGGGTTTATCTCAACGCTGGATAACATTCTCTTAGAGAATGAAAAATTGTCAGTTGTCCAAAGTCAGCAGAACATGTTACATAATTTGAGTCAGAGGATCGGTGTCCTGCTACTTGAAAACCAGCAGCTAAAATATTTGTTAGTAGAAAAGCGAATGGAAGTCATTCATGTTGCTGCACTGGTTTCAAATGTCATAAACCGATCAGTAAATTGTTCAGAAGTAGAGGACGACCTCTTGGAGCATCATAAGGAGTTCAAGTCGGATGCAGAAGATAGGGTAACAGAAACCATGATCAGAGACAAAATAGAGAAGATTCTTTTAAGAGGATTAGTTGATGAACTTGAAATTGGCATCAAATACTTAGATTTGGAGTGCAAGATGACACAGGATATCAGTTTCACTTTGTGTAGGGAATATTTAGAAGATGTCGTTTCTAGCATTAATTCCTTTGTCGAGAAACATTACAGAGAGAAGGATTCCTTTGCAGCATTAGTTGTGGAAAAGGAGATGGCACTATCTTTGCTGATGGAAGAAAACGAGAAGTTGAAGCAGGAAAAAGACTTGCTATTGACATTAATTAATGAAAAAGAGAAATTATTATTTGAGACTGAGGTTAAGGCAATGAAGCAAAAGGAGTACCATGACAATGTGTGCCATGAGCTTAATATGCTGAGAGAACAGCTGGGAAATCAATCACTTTATATTTCAGATTGTAAGAAAGACAATGATTCAATGAAAGAAAAATTGGCTGAGATGTTGAAGCAAGTTCCACAATATGAAGCTGAGTTAAGAAAAATAAATCAAAAATATAAAGTTGCATTGGATTCTCTAGAGGAACTAGAAAAACAAAAGAACTTTCTTCATGAACTTGTCGAAGAAAAGCAAATGAAACTAGAATTAGCTGTTGCTAGAGAAGAGGAGCATTCAAAATTTATGACAACTGTACTTAGTTCCATTAAGGAGTTATCAGAAACCATTTTGCAATCCGAATGCAGTTTGACTAACAAGCTTGGAACTCATGAATCAAGGTTATTCCTCCTAATTTAAGATTTTTATTATCAAATTCTACTTAGTGTGAACCTTTTATTAGCTGTAGGAGACATGAAATCAAGTCCTTGTAATATTTGTGCGGTGCCAACTTATGGTTTTTGCTTGGTAGCTTGCATATCTTTTGTCCATTTTTTCAATCATAGAGCAGTGCTAGGCACAGACAAATTTTAATCAATTAGTTAAGTATGTTTCTGAATTAGATTTTTTAACTCTTGGCCAAGATGTGGACAGTAATGGGTATTTCCTTTTTCTGGTGGATTAGTTTATAAATGAATTTAAAGCTTCCATTATACCTTCACTTTATTCATTGCTCAATAAATTGTTTTTTTCTTGCCCATGATACAATTTTGGAAGTTAATTTAACCAAGCTATTCATTGTTTATCATGCATGTATGCTGGATCAGTGACCATAGGACACCATAAATGTTAAAAATAAACATATATTAGGAACGCCCACTGGAACCGGGCATACTGACACCTTCTTAATTCCCAATTTAACAGGGAGAGAAAGAGACACAGGTACATGTAGCAGAACTATATTTTTAATATATTATGATACATACAGTTTAATGTTGCGAGATGTGAAATTATAGAATGTGTGTTTACAAAAAGCCAGTGGAACCAGAAAAAAAACCACAATAGTATTCTCTTGTTCATTTATTTTGTTATGAGATAGTATTCTTATGTGCAGGTAGATTTTTTTTAAAAATCCTACATGAAAGTTGCACATTGTAGAATATCGTGTTGAGTTTTAAGATGTGACCTAATCTTGTAGGAAGTATATTTCCCAAGCTCTTGTAGTTTAAGCTTGCTTAGCTATTAGCCACTTCTGAAGTTCTATCTTTTCTTTTCTTATATAACTAAATGCAATTTCATGAGCTAAAAAATTAATCCTTCTACGTTTACAGGTTAGAATTTCTTGGCCATCAATTCATTGGCCTTTTTCAACAGGCTAACTACCTTAAGAGAGAGGTTTGTTGGTATAAGCAAGGATTTGAAAGAAGATGTGCTGACCTTCAGAAGGCTGAACATGAGGTATGAACTCAGAGAATTGCCTATATATGTACTTAAAAAATTTGCTTTTCAGTTGTTCATTCATTTTAAGATGATTTATATATATTTGTATATGATCATTTTGCATCTAAATAATAACATGTTACTCAATATGGAATTTACTATTTTTTACTGTCTTTAAGATTTCTTCTTCTACTAGTTGATACTCTCATTTGAGAAAATATCTGGTGTTCTGAATAATCTTACGGAAATCAATAGTGATAAATCTTGCATTACTGCTTGTGATAAATCTTTTGCAATCTGTTATATTGTTTTGCTTATATCACAGGTTGATCTGTTAGGTGATGAGGTTGATGTTCTCTTACATCTTCTTGAGAAGATACACATAGCGCTTGAACATTACTCTCCAGTTTTACAACACTATCCTGGAGTAAGAGAAGTAACCTTACTAAATGTTGCTTTCATTAGTATGATATATCTTGCTTTTTTCTGAACAAAAAAAGTTTCAATGCTTAATAATTGACAAATTTTGCAATTTTTTGTAGTAAATGCTTTGTTCATATTAGCATAAATGGGAAATGCATCATGTAAGATGGTAGAACATATAAAGCTTGTCTATGCCATGTGGTTGATGTCTTTTTGTTTTGTTACTGTATAACAGATTTAGGATTTATATATTTGCACTGCAACCATGATTATATTTTATCAGTTAGTAAAGTCTTAAATATCCTGCTCAGTAATGATATACATATCCCTTTGGAATTGTTGTAATTACCGAGATCATTGGTTTGTTCTTAGACTGCTGCTTTAAGCCTACTTTTAGTTTGGATGCACATTCTTACTATCACTGTTTTTTAGTTTTCCCTTTCTTTCTAGCTAACTTAACTGCTAATCTTACGTGTTATCCCATTAAACCAGGCTGTCCGGTCAAGTGTTGCCATTATCAAACTCTACTCTGAGTTGGAACTCAAACTAAAATCTGCTGATCTTATGCATAATTCAGTTATTTGAATGATTGGAAGATATAGATCTATTGTGTGTCGAGCATCTATATATTATTAGGTCGTAGAAGTCTACTGTCACAAAAGCAATTTTCTCTTGCACCAACTTCCCTTAGGAATATGATTAAACATTTATTAACTGTATTTAATGGTGGGTATAATTTTACATGACAAACTCTCTGAAAATGAGATGATGCTTCTACAAGACATAGCAATGAAGTGGTAAACTTTCATGTGGTCTATGTGATCACCTCAGGGTTGAAGAAGATGACGTTGAGTTTTAACAGTGCAATATACATGTGGGAGGTGACAAATCCTTCAAACTACAGAAATGATCAAGGCAAGGATTGTAGGATTAGGACTATTGTCGTGGTTGCCCTTAGGACCTAGGATAAGGACTGTCAGACTAGTAGTGACCAAAAAATAAAAGGAAAAAGTTCAATAAGAATGAAAAAATCATGTATGCCTAAAATATCAATTATCTTTAAATTTAAAACAGTAAAATCTTCTATATATTCTTTTTGAAAGACCTTTGCCCATAGGATTCCAAAAAACCTTTGCCTCCTTGAACATGAATTCTCTATTGTGTGTCACTACCCACCTCTTCAGTGGCAGACGTCACTGACTCCTAGGGTAGGTGAGATGTGCAAGGCTTAAGCATATACCTTTAAATTATACATATTTCTTTATACCTACTTATATATATTATAATCATTGTGGCTTCAGTGCACAGAGGCATGTGACTGAAAGCAGCCAGAAGTCAGCTCTACCGCTTGTATCTCCTCTTTTTGCTCCTTTCTCATTTCTCATCTCCTAATGACTATAAGCGGTGCTGTGGTTTAGTTGGTTTCAGCAATGACTAACAGTGAACTTGTAGCAATATCACCATGCAATAAGTAGGTATGGCCAAAGATATTATCATTATTATTGTATGTTGATTTCATTATCAATGGCGCAAAGATATTTTTCTGCTTGCATGTCAGCCACCCTAAATGCCTAGGATGCAAAAGCATTTAAACTAAGGGTTGTAGGTTTTTTTTTTTCTGAAAGAGAGAAATCTATCTATTCATTCATCGAAAAGGGTTGAAGTGGTTGATAATAATTTGGATGCTCTTGAATTAATGTATGATGTATTGTAAAAGAAAAGGATCCAATTGCTAATAATTAGTTTTTATATTCTATGCTTGTAATTACAATCAAATTTAATGCCTCCTGTTGGTTTCTATTTAAACAATGTCAATGTACCTATTGACATTTAAAGTCCCTCAAGTATTATATATTTCCTAATTAGTCCCACATAGGATATACCCAGAGGATGGTTGTGATGATTTATAGGACTAGAGTCGACTGTTAATACTTTGCTCATGTGGTTCTAGGCCTCCTAACTATTGAGTTACTAAGTCTACTTGAGAGGGTCATGTCACTTGATATAAGAGTGAGCTTCCTAAAACATGTGATGAATGAGCCCAAATAAGAAAGAGGCCCCATAAATGAAGCAAGAGACTCATGGAGTTATCACTGGATGGTTTACGGGCCTCACTTATCACCTCCAAAAAATTATTTTTGGTTTATGTATCGGACCTTAGTTGTTGAAGGGGATGTCAGCAAACCTTTTGAGTGAGTGTGAATGTGACACTCTAATAGCCCCACATTTAAGTGGGATGATCATTGTGGCGGTTTATCAGGTTAGCTAGGTCCACAATTAACTTGAGCTTGATACAAGAAACCCTTCTAGAACAGTAGATCTCGTTGTCACATCTACTTATATTTCTTAGAGTACAGTGACAAGATAACCGTGTCTTCTCATAGAAATCTCTGTAGGAAATAATTCATTTATGAAGAATAGGTGCTAACTTAAGCAAGATCTTCTGAGCCAGAAAATGTGAACCCTGAAATGCTGTGTACATGCTAGTAGTGTCACTCTTAAGCATCTAATATGACATTGTTATTGTGCAGAATAATGTTTCAGTTTTTGGTTTTTTCATCTGTCTTGTTGATTTGTCTTGCTTCCTATGTCTGCCTAATGTTCGTTTTTGTTGAAAGATTCTTACTTAAAAAAATGAATCTTCTCGAAGTTTTATGTTGCTCTATTCTTCAGGAGTAACTTTGTATAAGATGGCTAAGGTGTCGCATCCAAGCTGTCCCAATGAAACATCTATGACATGGCTAACCTTGGTTTTCCATTAATAGAAATGCAGAATTGCTATTCTTCTACATTCAAGCTGTCCCAGTGAAACATTCATGACATGGCTAACCTTGGTTTTCATTAATAGAAACACAGAGTAGCTATTCTTCTCCAATTTGAGAACCATTTTTTCTTTTGTACTTAAAGTGCAATTGTTGGGTGGATCAGAAGATATTGTGACCAGACCAAGATCATTGATAAGTTGGTAACATTTGATGGAATAAGTAGTTCTACCAGGAATAAGCATAACTACCTAGTCTATCTTTGTTCCTAATGGGTGCAGCCTATGTATTCAACCCAGCTTATTCTGTTTCTGGACCGTATGCAGCCTCTAAGATAAAACTATTTCTCTTCTATGAAGCACACTTTTGGCATGCATGATATTCCTGAAATTTTGCATCTCTCTAATGTTAACCTTTGACTAATGAGGATATCTTTCTCCTAACAGGTTGTGGAGATTTTGAGATTGATTAAAAGAGAAATAAAAAGCAATACTATTTGATTGACTTGACAAGTACCTTACTTTTGTTGGTGAGTATATGATCCTCTTGTATTGTGAATGCATATATAAGATTCTCGTTCAGGGTTTGCAGAGTCAGAATCAGGTTCCTAATTGCTCCTAGGATTTAGAATTTTTCAAAACCTTATTGCTGCATTATCTGCTGCTTCCATGGTTTTAATTGAATTTGGTTATGTTGCTAGATGCTTGTGCCATATGGACTCCAAGCCTTTGGAAAAGCTGTAGAAATTTTGACTAGGAGTTCTGAAGCCAGTCTACAGTGACTCTTCAGATAAGTGTTTTTGTTTTTGTGACAGCCAGACTTGTATGTGATGCCGGAATATTCAGAAAGTCCCTCCAACCCAACCCCCCCCCCAACCTTCTGGAGGTTACATGTATGACTGATACAAGTTAGAGAGAAAAAAACAACCACACAATAGGAAATTGAGGTTTGGAGGATGATGGAAGAACATTTTATCTTATAGACTTGAAAACAATAAGAATCTATAACCTGCCTTTTGGTTTGACTTTCGACATCGACTGGGATGTTCTCCTTACATTTTTTCACTCCAGGGAAGAGCCACCCAATTGTTTCACTCCAGGAGATGTTCTGGTGATATAGTGATTTATTAGTACTTGATGATTAAATGAGAGGACGCAAGAAAACACAGGAGCAGCTCGATACCAAGGACGAAAGGACAATGAACATACACAGCATCAGGTTAGTTGACCTTGCTCAATCCTTCTAAAAATATCCTATTAAATAGCAGCTCTAGAGGTCAATGTTGTCTTCTTACAATCAATCTGCAGTCTCTCAAGATTAGTTAAACTTCTGCAGAATATTTGTTGTATTTATTTATCTTCTGCATCAAGGGACTTGTTGAACACTAATTAGTAGAAATTGGAGAAACCATTTTTGTCTTACTGAGACGTGAAGCTGAGTACTAGACAAGATGGGTTTCAGGTTGGCTCATCTACCACACAATTGCCGCCTTATTTATTTGCCACATAACTCACCTGCTGTAATTGGGTCTGCTCAATCAGTGATTGACTGCAACTGCTCAATTGCCAAACTCATTCATCACTAAAATGAAGCCTTTTTTTTTTCTTTTTGTGAAAAGAAACAAAAGTGTACCGTTAGAAAATTAATCTTTCTGTGTTAGTGTCAAATTTGATGTTGAGTTTGATCTGAGCTGAGCTACTTTTGTGTAAACATGATTATCAAATTTGAGAGGATTATGTCTGATGCGAAGGTTTTCTTTTCTATGACAAGGAAAAATTTATGGTACATATTTGATCAGTTGACCGACTGAAACGAGACTGAATTGACTTTCACCACTGAATCTTCTCTTCCATTTATCAATGGATGGATAGATATCAATGAGATTGAACCTTGAACGAGCAATCTCCACAGGGCTTAAGCAACCAGTGCCCTATTAAAAGTCTGTGTGCAAGAGAGAGAGAGAGTAAATGAATGGAAGGAATCCTCCCAGAGAAATAACTTGGCTTTAAGAAGTAGAGCCTATTTGTTCCATAACATACCCATGCTTTTGTTCCTTAGATGCCATTTGTTCCATCCAATCGAAGAACCTGACACATCTCAACACTTAAGAATCTTATCAGTCTTTCAAGTCAATAAGAACTCACTGCAACTAAAAAGACCGATGGTAAAAGAGAACATGGAACACAGTAGCAAGTGTTATCTTTAGAGGTCCCAACCAAATCAATCTACCAAAACTACTACTAACATTTCCTACATTTCTGGTATATACTACTCAGATGAGGATCCTGCAGTAGCATATCATCATGTTTGAGAATTATATATATATATATATATATTGAAAAACACATGAAATCATGTTGTTAGAAATTAGTTCAGATAGTACAAGTTTCGTCTCTGTATATGAGTCATCGAGCTAATTACACACCAATGGTTGTAGCCACAAATTAGAAGCAGACATAGTATTGACATGAGAGAGAGAGAGAGAGAGAGAGAGAGATCATGCTTGGCTCCTTGCACGCCACCCACAAGATCCAATCTCCCCATGGACATCGGTCTATGCATGTGGCATACAGGGAGCCAGGCGCAACCCTTTCCACTTTTTCTTCTCTCTAAGAGAACACACCACTCTCGTCGAAGAAGTGCAGCAGCCTAAGAAGCCAACCTGTCTTCCTCCTCCAAGAAGTCACAACTTAAGAGGATGTAACAAAACCCAGAAAGCTTGTCTTCGGCACCAACACTTTGAGTAGAGAGAGAAAGAAAAGGTGATAGGATGGTGGGGGTAGCTGATTGAGAATTTGTAGGAGTGGTGTTCGCTTCATACAAAATAAACAAGATCTAAAGCATGACCAAGCCTCGAGACCAGCCATTTCCAGGGATATCAACAGGTTTTGCTGCTTAAACTGGTTCTTTCTGTAACTCACGAGAGAGAGAGAGAGAGAGAGAGAGCGTGCTACCATTTCAAGCTTGCAGGGCACATATATAAAGAGATGGCAGCAGTACTTTTGTCATCTCCTGAGAAGAATATATGTATATATATATATAATACGTATCTCCGCATCTGAAAGATTGAACCGAGTTTGTCCGAAGTACCTGGATGAACACGGATTCTTGCAGCCAGAACCAGATCATACTATTAACTGACACACTTGTCACAAAACATAAAGAAGGAAAGAGAAGGTGCTGACACACACCTTATATCGATGTGAATTTGGTGTACCTATGATTCTTACATACCACAATTGTTTACCGTCCATGCAGTAAGGTGTAGTGGCGGGATTAATCAAGGTGTTGAAACGTTAGATTTGTAGCTCAATAGTGGAAAGGAACTCCTGTCTCCATGAGCATATATATATATATATATATATATATATATATGCTCATTCTCCATTCTCCATTCTTTTAGAGGGGTCTTAAAGCACAGTAACTTTATTAGCTCAACACCTTGGCCACTAGTATGTTAATCGAGCAATCATGCATCGTCCATCAAAAGGATTGTTGAGCTCTATCAAGAGGCTCATCAAGTGATTCTTGATGTTTAGCCCAAGCAAGATGCGTCGAACGATTTTTGATACTTAGCTCAAGAAGGATACATCGAATGATCTTCAATATCCTAGCCTAAGAAAAACGCATTGAGCGATCTTCAATGCTTAGCTTGAAGAGAGTGTATTAAACAATCTTTGATAGTTAACTCAAAGAGAGCACATCAAACAACCTTAAATGCTTAGTCCGAGAAGGATGTATTGAGTAATCTTTAATGCTTAGCATCATATAATCTTCGATGCTTAGCCCTAGAAGATTGTATTAGACAATCTTCAATAGTTAGCTGGAGAATGATGCATTTGACAATCTTCGATGCTTAGCTCGAGAAGAGTGTGCTAGGCAACCTTCACTGCTTAGCATAAGAAATTGAGCAACCTTCAATGTTTATTCAAGGAAAAAACACATCAAGCAATCTTTGATATTTAGCTGGCACATCAAATAGTATTTGATGTTAACCGAGAAGAACGCATCAGACAATCTTTATTGCTTAGTCTAAGAAAAGTGCATCAAGCAATCTTCGATGCTTAGTGCGAGAAGAACGTCAAACAATCTTTAATACTTAGTCAACACATCCAGAAACCTTCGATGTTTAGTCCAAGAAAAATACATCTAATAGCTTTTAATGCTTGTTTAGTCTAAAAAGAGTGACTCAGAAATTTCTTCCAAAGGCAGGAAAAATATATCCCATCATTTTCTGGGCAGATTTTGTGAGACAACGAGGCCGACATATAATGATGTCCATTAGGATTAATCCACCTCCATTTTCTCATGGAGCAGTTTCCATCTTCCAAAAGTTTTCCATGTGCGCACTATGTTTTAGGATCTATCTTTTCTTTTCGTATTGGAAAATTGTTCTTCGGCTTCCGGCAATCCAATGAAAACCTTCGACAATGAGTTCCATCCAATAGCATGAAGGTGGAGTGCCCCTCCACGCCTGTCAAAGAGAGCAGTCGTTGAGACATATCTTTTGTTGCATAGAACATAAATAAATGCCATTTGGATCCATCCATCAAACATGGCCCCATCTTGATTAGTATACAGATGGCAGAACAAAAGGGCACAAAACTGTAGCTAAAAATAACTTCTGATAGCTGAGAAGTCAAAAAGCATGTTAGTAGCTGTAGAATTGACTTCACTTTGGTGGACACTAACCAAATATATGCTGGTGGCGAGATAAGAAGTCAAAGACTCCTGTAAGCCTGCCTGCCTATGGACTGCTTTCTGTGGTGTCATAGACAAAGACATCATCGTATCTTTAGCAGAGAAAGACAAACCTTTGTGCATTGGGGGTGGAAAGTCGGTCATTTAGCACCATCGGAAAGCACATAACAGACTTCCAACATCATTATTTGCTACCTGAGAAAAATTGACACAAATGTGATAAAGATTCCATGCATGATACAACGGATGAGCAGATTATTAACGTGAACCAACCCCTCCTAGAATCGTCAAGGGACCTCAGCAAGCACAAAAAACTTGGGCGCATGCATCAAACCGTACGTCCATACATATTACGTCACTACCACTCAGCTCAGCACACAATCAAAAAGCCAAAAAACAAAAAAACACCAGTGGAAAATGATCTGCCTAAAGGATGACCGACTTTATCGTGAATTGCATCACTAGAAACTTCCAATTTTACTAGGAAAAAACAGATTCTAAATGCAAATTTGGGGAACAGAATTCTCCTCCGCCATTGCTTAGAAATGAAAACGGTAAAATGTACATTCTCATACATCATTTCTTTTTAGGAAAAAGGTCCCCTTCCATATATATAAATGCACTCCAAGATGGATGTAGAAACATGTAGAAGTGAGACATGCACAATGCGCTTTACTGGGGGAATCTAAATCCTGACCCAAGAGAAAACCCTCCCGAGCATCAGTCATCCAACTACTTGCATAGACGTTCTTCGTACATCAGTTGGGATGAAACTTTTGAGCGAGCATTGGCAATGTGGCCTTATTACCAGGCCAGTGTAATAAAAGATGTTGCATGAAACTCCTTCAAAATTTCAGTTATTGACAACTCGAGAAGTGTGGGCTCACTCCAGAAGCTTCAACTCTTAGGTTTTTTTGGCAGAGGTGGACCCATGCTGCCTGTTTCAGGTTTCCGTTTAATTCCCAGAAAATGTTCAACCTGCACATAATTCAACATTAGACTTCTCCCCTGGACCTTTAAATTACGACCCAGAAATCTAAGGGCATCACATATGCTGCAGAAGTCAACCTAAGGCAGTGAGCATCAACCCGAATTTCAGAAAATAAACAAAAGCAAGCAAACGAAGTTGAAAAAAAAAACTCTTGCAAAGTATAATATTCGGCTAGGAAAGCTATTTAAATCAAATTCATTGAAACTGTACAAAAATACCCTTAAACGACAATGGCTAATGCTAAATGCCATTTTTTGGAAAATACCTTTTTGTCCCCAAGCATGGGTGTCAGGCTCCCCAAATGATCTTTCTCAACAGTAGCGAAACCACTTCTAGGATCACTAGTTTGCCTACATTTCCAGAAAAAAAAGACATGACATCAGTAACAAGCAATGATCTTAGAAATAATTTTCTAAAAGAAGAAGATAACACCACAATCAAATTTTGACAGTTGTCTAAACACATGATAAGATTTTGTGCAGATAGTTAATAATTAATATCCAACAGATGATTAAGTACTCTGTCACTATACACATCCAAATCCTTGTAAGCAAGGAAGTAGTTTTCAGGACTCGAACAATGGTCATCAAGATCGCAAAAGACCAACCTTATCATAACACCATGACCCAACCTCTTGCCCTGATATCATAAGCTTTTATTTCTATTGTCCATGCCACAGGGATTCTTAAAATAAAATAGCTCAATTATAAATCATCTTCAAACATCAAAATGGAAGACTGCTACTTCTCACACCACGAAAGCTTGATAAAAAACATATCGCAAAACAAAAACTAAATGAGCTAATGATAATTAAAGAATCAACCTCTCAGATATAGAGAAACATTAGTTAAATCACAAAATGAAAAAACTGCAATCTGAACCATACTAATAAATTAGAAACTTATAAAATACGGTTGAAGCAATTTTCACCATTTATCTAAAAGTACATGTCAATCCCACATTATCGTAGTTAGACACAAAATTGTGGATATTTTGTCATGAAATTGAGCAAAAAAAAAGAACCATAATCCATTAGGAAAAGTGAAAATAGATTTATCACTTCTATGTGATTGAACTTTCAAAAATCTTATCCAGATAGACAGGATTTGGTCATCATATGTCGCAATAAGATGGAGAAAACTCAAGATTTGACACACACAGCAACCAAAAAAAATTTCTAGTGTTGATCTATTAATAAAAGAACAGTTTTAAAACATAGTTGACATTGTTGTAGAGTCAGGGCAGTGAACATTGATAGTAATGTAGAATATTACACAAACTAAAGCAGTATACAACAGTCAACAGTAGTGCCAAGAGCATCTAAAAAATTTTGCAAAAACAGGTAGAAATTGTGGAAAGAAGGAAAAAGGTAGCAATAAGAGAAGACTGACAAGCATACCCTGGTTTAACATGCCCACTTAGCACCAGATAAGGCGTCTTAAGTTGAGCTTGAGCTTCCCTCATTTTTTCCACTGCTAGCAATGGGGTGTCGGAAGCTTTCATTTGCTTTGTCTTCAAATCCTCCTGATATTGCTTCATCCGCTTCTCCTGCTTCATTTTTCCTGGTCCCTTACCATGAAATTTATGTGACAGCATCCGAAATGCCTCCTTGGGTGTCATCTGTATAAAAATAGAAACAAACATACCTTTACTACCAAGTCATTAGAAAATGGATGTTGACAAAACTGGACATGAAAGGATTTAACAGATACCCATACGAACACTATACTGAAACATAACTGACATAAACAAAAGATTCTACTTGATACATTTGAAATAACTCTTCACTAAGAACCTTCAACAACAGTGAGAAGAATGACATATAAGCATATCAGAAACTAAGAAACTTCTTGCTATTTGCTTACTGGTAACTAGCTGCTTATATTAGATATTAATTTATAACAGAGAAATTAGAGACTCATAAGGATGATTAAAAAGCAAATAACTCTAGAAGTTATGCAAGGATGCACTTACAATGCGACCAAACTCATCAGTCCTCTCAATTCGTATTTCTTTTGTCCCTCCATCATCATAAAGACCAACAAGTTTGCTTTTCTTTTTGTCCATAGTTCTGCCACCCCAATCTACTGTCTCCTTAAGTGCACCACGTTCCTTAAGTAACTTAAGTGCACCTGATAATCCTTTTCCTACAGCAACCTCGTGGATGATCTCATCTGGAGAAACATCATCCTTTTTCTCACTGATGGGATCTTCAGATTTACTGGTTTCTTCCACCTCTGTCCATCCAGTGACATCAGCTTTTATTTCTGGTTCAGGGGATTTAGGAGAATCCTCTTCATCCATAAAAACATCTTCTGATTCAGGTTTTTGGGCACCTAAAATATGTAAAACAACATGTGAAAAACAATTAAAAGAGGAGAACATAGATAAACAGGAACAAAAATATCAGTGGGGATTCAAGATACAGTCATAACTTTGTGGTTTACATTTTTAGCAAAAGGGCAAATTCCTTCGACATGTTTACTTCTCCTACAAGTTGCCTTTTTAAGCTGATAAAAACCAAAAGATAAATTAGGATAGCTAATACCACCTTCATTAAGTTGAAGACCTAGTACAAACTCCTCAACTTCTGTAATGACAACTTTTTCTTCTTGTAGCTCTCCTGTAGACTGGCTCTGAGAATTTTCTTGTTCTTTAATAGATGTGGCTAAAAGAGCAACTGCCTGAGGACCAGTAGCACCTGCTTCATCATGTTTTCTAAGAGCAAGTTTTCTTGCCTGTTCAAGGGACATCTGTAGATCTTCATAATCTTCACCGAAAACGATATCATCGTCCTCAAAAGACTTCAATCTTATAGTTTGCTCCTGAAGCATAACTTTAGATGCCTCTTCTGCTTTTTCATATGCTGCTTGGTATGCTTTGCTTCTCCTTTCAGCCTCAATTTTCTCCTTTTCTTCTCTTTCAGTCTGCCTTCTCATGTCACTCCTGGAACCAAGATCACTAGCTCCTAATCCAGCAGATCTGGCCTCTGCTTCCATGGCATCCAGATCCAACTTTTCTTTCTTTCTCAAAGATTTCTTTTTCTTTGGCTTCTTGAACCGAAGCATTTCCTCAGCAGTGTAATAATCTGATGAGTTTTTTGCTGAAGAAGTCAGATCTTCATAACTTTTTGGTACAAAACTACCCTCAATCCTTCTGCGCAGCTGAAAATATTAAATAGTTAATCACAAGAATGAAGCTTGTCATATAGGATAACCCACTAGAAAAATATAGCAGAATGGCAAGTGAGTCCATGTATTTTACACAAGACTAACTGTCTACATAAACCTAGGGATGGGTAAATACATGTCATACTAATAAAAGTTCAAAGAAGATTTTTGGAGAAAAGCAAGGGTGAAAAAGAAACTTCTGCTAAATTAACAATCTTAAAGGTAGCAACAAGATTAGGCAGAAGTTGCACACCTCTTCAAGTTTCTTCTCTGCTTCACCAGTAAAATGCCCACTTTCATCCAATGCTACTCCCTGAAAATAAAGAAAGGAAAACAATAATAACATAATAATCAATGAAACAGACCAACATATGGCATACATCAACTCTACAACAGATACCTCATCTTCAACAGGATCATCATATTGCGGAAGCATTGTTTTCTGAGATCCCGTTTCATCATTAAACCTACAAACACAAAGAACAAGATGAGAATCAGAGACTTGTGTTCCAAAATAAAAAGTGTTCCAAGAGATTTACTTATCATCATATAATCCAGTTCTCTTTTTAGCAGCCTTGTAGGCCTCATCTCTCTGTTTCTGCTCCCCAATCTCCACATTTTCAAGCATATCAATCTCTATAGAATAAAAGGCTTAATTATCTCCGAGTACAAGGTAAGAAAAAATAAAAAAGAGTTATGCCTGCCAATAAGTAATCATTTACCCTCGTTGATATCACCATCCTTAAGAATATCTTGATCTTTGAGGGTCAGAACAACTGCCCCACCCTCAATTACTTTATCAAGTCCATGAAGAATTTTAACTCCTGCTAGATCCTCTGTTTACACACAATAATTCAGCCAGTAAAAAAGCAATTCTGAACAAAAATTCGATCTGGTTAACTATTGTACTGTCATCTAGTTTATTAGAAAAAGATAGCTTGGATACAAAAGCAGCTAATGCTGTCAACTAAACAGCAAAATCTTGTCAGAGGTAGAAACAGTACTTTGTGTGTGTCCAACTGTTTCATCGTCACCATCTGCTAGCATATTATCCTGAGAGAGAGAGACGTAAAGCAAAAATTTTATCACAAGTTTCCGAAAGGAGCATTGCGAGAATACTCAAGTATACAGATTTTAACCTGCTCCTCAAAAGCTTTTGAAAGACGCAAAGCTTCCTTTTCAGCATTTTTTCTCTCCTCAAGCCTCCTACTCTTATTAACCCATGATGATATCTCAAAAGCACCATCAGATTTTTTCTTCATTCTTTCTTCTTTTGTCCTGAATGGACAATACCGATATCAGAATATGTATATAAAATTTCAGAGGATAGTTCAGATCAAACAAGCATAAATATTGAACACAAACGGTTAGCAAGAAAAAGTTGTATTGCTTAGAAGTATTTAGGGCTGACAAAAATGAAATAATCAGAAATTTAACTAAAAAGGCATCTTTAAGAAATTATGACAATATCTAATCCCCAATAATATAGATATTGATTTAAACAACTAATTTTATAAACAAAAAAAAACTCAATGTTCACATAGCCCTAATCAATCTGTGATACAGGAATAATAGCTTGCCCAATTTTTGGATCAAGACACCGATGAGGAAGAGAGATATGTTAAATATGTTGCACTTGTATGCATAGCAGCATACCAACTGAATTCTCAGATGCTCAAACCAAGGACTGCTGTATCATGTACCAGACCAGTACCAGTCAGTACCAGTGTACAGACACATGGTGCACCAGTACACACCAATGTTTCGCAGACGAATAAGGGAAGGAGAAAAGGACGGCATAGTGGAGAAGCAGGAAGAAAAAGGAAGATGAAGGAAGAAGATAAGGCTGTGGAGGAAGAGGAAGAAAGAAAAGAAAGGAAGAAAGGGAGGCAGTAGAAGAAGAGGAGAAAGAAAAAGAAGAAGATAAAGCGGTGAAAGAGAAGAAAAGAAGAAGAGGAGTAGGAGAAGAAATGGGAGTGTACCATATCAGTCGATGACCTCGAATGATAGTCTTAACAGCAACGGCTTCTCAAGAAGAAGCCTCACATTCACGGGCCCTCATTACTATTTTAGGTTTTTGTTTTCATTTTAATACCGGATTGAATGGCCCCAGTGTTGTTTTAGGTTTCTTTTATATTTTTCACTTCAGATAAAACAAGCATAAATATTGAACATATAAAGGTAAGCAAAACAAATTGTATCATCTAGAAGTATCTAGGGCTGACGAGAATCAAATAATTAGAAATTTGACATAAAAGATATATTTAAGAAATTATGATAATGTCTAATCACCAATAGTATAGATATTGATTTAAAAAACTAATTTTATAAACAAAAAACAAACTCAATGTTCATATAGTCCTAATTAATCTGTGACACAGGAATAATAGCTTGCCCAATTTTTGGATCAAGACACCGATGAGGACAAGATATATATTAAACATGTTGGACCTGTATGCATGTCACCATACCTGAATTCTTAGATGCTGAAACCCAATAAAGAATTAAACAAGGCAAGAAACAAGAAGCTCGCAAGTCAGTCTAGCAGTTAGTGCTCGAATAATGCTACAAGTTTCTCCCCTTCATTCTGCCTCAAATCCCGATGCTTGATTTATGCATCAAAATATGATTCGTCGAGTTCAGTCTTATGTTCCTTTCTTATCTCAGTATGTCATACCTCAGACATCACAAACCTCCCCCCATCCTAAGGGCCATGGGATGGTAGCAAGGAGTAACTGAAAGCAGCCGCAACCTGAGACTGTTGTTTAATTCCCTGGTCGGTATTCCATCCCTTTAGAGTGTAACTCCTTTCCTAAATGTTCCATAGTAGGGACTCTTTGGTCTTCATTGTCTACAGATCATAGTTCACTCACGTCCTAGATCCTACTCTTGAGTTTTATTCATATCATACAGCCCGGACTTTCTGCATGAGCTAGGAGGGCATGGCTAAAATCTTGATCTTTTATCTTTTTCCGGTAGATAGAGTTGATATTAGGCTTTCACATATGAACTAGGGCGATATAGATTTCCTCGATCAAAGACTTGACTGAGGGAAATGGAATAAGCTACCCTGTAGTAGATAGATCGATTGAATGCTTTTGATCAGGTTGTCAGTCTGGAGATAGAGTGATGCCTGGCATAAGTAATCTATTGGAGCAAAGGCAAGTCCGTCCCCTACATGACCTTCTTTCTCCTGTTGTATGAATGCCTCTTTTCCTCCCCAAATCCCTTCTTTTGATCTGATACAATAATTGACCCCTGAAATTGATAGGTCTAAAAGCTCATGAAATTTATAATAGTAATTCCTTGCCCTATAAACTAACATAAATCTTCTCCCACATCTAATGTAGGACTACATAGGGGTGTCACATTTTCCTCACTTGCAGCTTGACCTCATCAAGGCTCATAGTTAATCCAGAATCAAACACAGATATGATGCATGTAAGGCCTAGTCCAGTGGTGACTCCATACCATGGTATGCCTCCGAACCCATCTATAGAGGATTTTGTCTACTATGTCTCTTCCAATACTAGGTTTGTTTTAATATCATTTATTACAATGTGATTCGATAAAACAACTGAGCTATTAACTTATAGGTATAAAACTACATTCCATAATACTTAAGTTCAAGTTAGCAGTAGACCCAACTAGTCCTATAAATCCAACTTAAACCCGTTCACATCTAATGTACGACTAGGGTGGGGTGTCATATCGGAACCTCAAATCCAAACCTGGATAAATAGGTGATTCCTCCTTCCATTGTGGTGCTCAGCCAAGCAAGCCAAGTCAGCCCCTGTATCTAATATCTGTGACATGATGACCAAATTTGACATTGTTAAATGGGAGTTACCAGATTGATCCCTCCAAAATTTTGCTTGATTATTAAGCAAGTATACATATGGATGTATACATACATATGAAGATACATATGTCATTTCCCATTATTAAGCAAGTATACATGTGAATGGGCACATATAGATGAATATACACATGCCAAAAGTTTAACAAGCATGATACCATTATATGTACATCACACGTCTAGAAAAAGACATACATATTAACCAACAAATCTTTGCAAAACCAAAAGAATAGAAATGAGGCTTTAAAAACTAAAAGAGAGTTTGTTATAATCACATATGAATAACACTTGCAATAACAAGTTAACTATCCTTAATGAAGCTCGATGATGGGAAAGAATCAAGGTAACTACCAAAAAGGGCTTCCTTTTCAAAGAATTAGTAGTTGTGTAGATATATCATAGGCATGTACTATCTATAGACGGAATGACATCGTTAAAAAAAGACTAAAGCAAGACAAAGCCTTATATCATGATTCTTGTGTTACAAATTTTTTAACCCAGAAACGACTAATAAACTGCATAATAAGACTAGGAGGACGTGTAGATAGTTTGAACATAAAACGTCATTTGTTTCATCAAAAAATATAAAAGAGCACAAAAAATGTTATAGTTACCTATACTCGTATGAACAAGCTCATCCAAAATAGAAGAAAAGGTTAAAACATGTACAATTATAGTTGTCTGTACAAGACCATCTCAGAATTTGCAAACATACTCCTAATTATAAGAACACTTCAAAATAAAAGAGCATACATCCAGGAAATTTAACAGTGAAATAACAGTAAAAGAAATCAAGAACAACATAGCCAAAATGAATGAACAGAAGTTCTCACAAGAACATGAACAGAATTCCATACCTTGCTAACCGCTCCTCAAGCTCTGAGGCTAATAGAGAGTCAGTATGTTTTTCACTCTGCCGATTCTTCGAAGTAGATTTTTCATGACTGTCACTGTCATCTCGTGCTTCTTCTTCCCTTGAATCAAGTCTACCATCCTCGAAATCAGATAGTGTTCTCTCATCCTTTTCGCTTTCTTTAGCTCCAGCTGGCCCCTTCTCTTTGTCCCTTGTTCTTGATCTATCTCGATCAGCTTCCAAGCTTCTATCAATTTCCTTCTGCCTAAAATTCTCCTTAGTCTTCTCCCGTTCCTTATCCCTCACTCTATCCTTTTCTTTCTCCTTCTCTTTTTCTCGATCTTTAGTTTTCTCCCTTTCCCTCTCCCTGTCCTTCACCATGTCATGGTCCTTCTCTCTTTCCCTATTCTTATCAGTTCCCTTCTCATGATCTTTCTCCTTTCTTCTTTCTCTTTCTGATTCTCTCTGCACATCTTTCTCATGATCCCTCTCACGGATCTTACTCCTGTCACGATCCCGCTCCTTTCCCCGATCATGTTTTCGGGCCAAATCCCTATCCTTCTCAATCTCACTATCCTTGCCTCGTTCTTTCACTCTACTTATTCCATGATCACTACTTCTGTCATACTCCTGATCATTACTTCGCTCCCTCACCCTATCATGCTCCCTTCCTCTATCCTTATCCCTGTACTTATCTCGGTCATGTTCCTCCTGACGAAACCTATCCCTGCTCCTCTCTTTGTCCCGATCTCGGTCCTTGACATGCTCTCTTTTTAATACCGGATTGAATGGCCCCAGTGTTGTTTTAGGTTTCTTTTATATTTTTCACTTCAGATAAAACAAGCATAAATATTGAACATATAAAGGTAAGCAAAACAAATTGTATCATCTAGAAGTATCTAGGGCTGACGAGAATCAAATAATTAGAAATTTGACATAAAAGATATATTTAAGAAATTATGATAATGTCTAATCACCAATAGTATAGATATTGATTTAAAAAACTAATTTTATAAACAAAAAACAAACTCAATGTTCATATAGTCCTAATTAATCTGTGACACAGGAATAATAGCTTGCCCAATTTTTGGATCAAGACACCGATGAGGACAAGATATATATTAAACATGTTGGACCTGTATGCATGTCACCATACCTGAATTCTTAGATGCTGAAACCCAATAAAGAATTAAACAAGGCAAGAAACAAGAAGCTCGCAAGTCAGTCTAGCAGTTAGTGCTCGAATAATGCTACAAGTTTCTCCCCTTCATTCTGCCTCAAATCCCGATGCTTGATTTATGCATCAAAATATGATTCGTCGAGTTCAGTCTTATGTTCCTTTCTTATCTCAGTATGTCATACCTCAGACATCACAAACCTCCCCCCATCCTAAGGGCCATGGGATGGTAGCAAGGAGTAACTGAAAGCAGCCGCAACCTGAGACTGTTGTTTAATTCCCTGGTCGGTATTCCATCCCTTTAGAGTGTAACTCCTTTCCTAAATGTTCCATAGTAGGGACTCTTTGGTCTTCATTGTCTACAGATCATAGTTCACTCACGTCCTAGATCCTACTCTTGAGTTTTATTCATATCATACAGCCCGGACTTTCTGCATGAGCTAGGAGGGCATGGCTAAAATCTTGATCTTTATCTTTTTCCGGTAGATAGAGTTGATATTAGGCTTTCACATATGAACTAGGGCGATATAGATTTCCTCGATCAAAGACTTGACTGAGGGAAATGGAATAAGCTACCCTGTAGTAGATAGATCGATTGAATGCTTTTGATCAGGTTGTCAGTCTGGAGATAGAGTGATGCCTGGCATAAGTAATCTATTGGAGCAAAGGCAAGTCCGTCCCCTACATGACCTTCTTTCTCCTGTTGTATGAATGCCTCTTTTCCTCCCCAAATCCCTTCTTTTGATCTGATACAATAATTGACCCCTGAAATTGATAGGTCTAAAAGCTCATGAAATTTATAATAGTAATTCCTTGCCCTATAAACTAACATAAATCTTCTCCCACATCTAATGTAGGACTACATAGGGGTGTCACATTTTCCTCACTTGCAGCTTGACCTCATCAAGGCTCATAGTTAATCCAGAATCAAACACAGATATGATGCATGTAAGGCCTAGTCCAGTGGTGACTCCATACCATGGTATGCCTCCGAACCCATCTATAGAGGATTTTGTCTACTATGTCTCTTCCAATACTAGGTTTGTTTTAATATCATTTATTACAATGTGATTCGATAAAACAACTGAGCTATTAACTTATAGGTATAAAACTACATTCCATAATACTTAAGTTCAAGTTAGCAGTAGACCCAACTAGTCCTATAAATCCAACTTAAACCCGTTCACATCTAATGTACGACTAGGGTGGGGTGTCATATCGGAACCTCAAATCCAAACCTGGATAAATAGGTGATTCCTCCTTCCATTGTGGTGCTCAGCCAAGCAAGCCAAGTCAGCCCCTGTATCTAATATCTGTGACATGATGACCAAATTTGACATTGTTAAATGGGAGTTACCAGATTGATCCCTCCAAAATTTTGCTTGATTATTAAGCAAGTATACATATGGATGTATACATACATATGAAGATACATATGTCATTTCCCATTATTAAGCAAGTATACATGTGAATGGGCACATATAGATGAATATACACATGCCAAAAGTTTAACAAGCATGATACCATTATATGTACATCACACGTCTAGAAAAAGACATACATATTAACCAACAAATCTTTGCAAAACCAAAAGAATAGAAATGAGGCTTTAAAAACTAAAAGAGAGTTTGTTATAATCACATATGAATAACACTTGCAATAACAAGTTAACTATCCTTAATGAAGCTCGATGATGGGAAAGAATCAAGGTAACTACCAAAAAGGGCTTCCTTTTCAAAGAATTAGTAGTTGTGTAGATATATCATAGACATGTACTATCTATAGACGGAATGACATCGTTAAAAAAAGACTAAAGCAAGACAAAGCCTTATATCATGATTCTTGTGTTACAAATTTTTTAACCCAGAAACGACTAATAAACTGCATAATAAGACTAGGAGGACGTGTAGATAGTTTGAACATAAAACGTCATTTGTTTCATCAAAAAATATAAAAGAGCACAAAAAATGTTATAGTTACCTATACTCGTATGAACAAGCTCATCCAAAATAGAAGAAAAGGTTAAAACATGTACAATTATGGTTGTCTGTACAAGACCATCTCAGAATTTGCAAACATACTCCTAATTATAAGAGCACTTCAAAATAAAAGAGCATACATCCAGGAAATTTAACAGTGAAATAACAGTAAAAGAAATCAAGAACAACATAGCCAAAATGAATGAACAGAAGTTCTCACAAGAACATGAACAGAATTCCATACCTTGCTAACCGCTCCTCAAGCTCTGAGGCTAATAGAGAGTCAGTATGTTTTTCACTCTGCCGATTCTTCGAAGTAGATTTTTCATGACTGTCACTGTCATCTCGTGCTTCTTCTTCCCTTGAATCAAGTCTACCATCCTCGAAATCAGATAGTGTTCTCTCATCCTTTTCGCTTTCTTTAGCTCCAGCTGGCCCCTTCTCTTTGTCCCTTGTTCTTGATCTATCTCGATCAGCTTCCAAGCTTCTATCAATTTCCTTCTGCCTAAAATTCTCCTTAGTCTTCTCCCGTTCCTTATCCCTCACTCTATCCTTTTCTTTCTCCTTCTCTTTTTCTCGATCTTTAGTTTTCTCCCTTTCCCTCTCCCTGTCCTTCACCATGTCATGGTCCTTCTCTCTTTCCCTATTCTTATCAGTTCCCTTCTCATGATCTTTCTCCTTTCTTCTTTCTCTTTCTGATTCTCTCTGCACATCTTTCTCATGATCCCTCTCACGGATCTTACTCCTGTCACGATCCCGCTCCTTTCCCCGATCATGTTTTCGGGCCAAATCCCTATCCTTCTCAATCTCACTATCCTTGCCTCGTTCATCCTCTTTCTCCTTTCTTCTTTCTCTTTCTGATTCTCTCTGCACATCTTTCTCATGATCCCTCTCACGGATCTTACTCCTGTCACGATCCCGCTCCTTTCCCCGATCATGTTTTCGGGCCAAATCCCTATCCTTCTCAATCTCACTATCCTTGCCTCGTTCTTTCACTCTACTTATTCCATGATCACTACTTCTGTCATACTCCTGATCATTACTTCGCTCCCTCACCCTATCATGCTCCCTTCCTCTATCCTTATCCCTGTACTTATCTCGGTCATGTTCCTCCTGACGAAACCTATCCCTGCTCCTCTCTTTGTCCCGATCTCGGTCCTTGACATGCTCTCTGTCTTTCCCATGCTCCAGTCCTTCTTCTTTCCTTCTGTCCTTGCTACTCTCTGATCTATTCCGATTATCCTTCAAGTCATGCCTATCAAAATCTCTCTCTGCGTGCTCCTCATTCTCTTTGTCTTTGGACCTTTCTCTCCCCTTAGACCCATGATCCTTGTCTTCTCGCTTTCCCTTACTTCTGTCCTTGCTTCTGTGCTTTCCTGACTCTCTGGACTTCTCCTTTGCAACATCGTCGATTGCCATATCATCACCCAATTCATCTGCTTCATCTCTGGATGTTGCTCTAGCGTCCTCATCCCGCTCCACTCCTATCTCGCCCACCTCCAAATCCATCCTTAAGCACTTGACACCTAAAGATAAGAACCCTGTCCGAGAATGCGAAATCGCACCAAAGATTAAATCTTGATGCTGCAAAATGAAACAGGAAGCGGCGTAATTATTATAACTGATCAAAACAGGCCAAACAAACTCATCTAAACCCCCAAAAAGATCCAGATTAAACACCAAATATCGAAAAATGAGTAACGCCGAACGCATCAATAGGCGATGAAACAAAATCCTTCGGAAGTTGGGATATGACAAAAACCTAGCTAGGAGACAGGTGAGGGATTGCAGAATCGCAAAGCTTACCTACCAAATCAGAGAACAAGATCGACCGACGAGAAAGTCGACGAGGCTACAGAGAGGGGAACAACAAAACCCTAAGATGGAACCCACGGAAGCGACGGGAAGAGAGGGCGAGCGATCGAAAGCCAGATAAAGAGAAGCTGGAATCGAATCCTCATGCCGGTGGAAACCAGGATCACGGATCCGAGTCTAAAATACCCGAACCCGATTCGAATTCGGCCCACGCTAAATCCGGCGGCTCCTGTCCAATACCGTACGAAGGAACGAAATCCAACCGTCCACATGCGACGAACGCGGACCTTCAAGGCTCCAATCAGGCCTTCGCACGACTCTCAAAGCGTGACCGGCGAGGTGCTATAGAGGATTGCTGCTACAGCATTCCAATTCCACCGACTAATAATAATGGTAAATGGTAATAATAATACATATGTGCTGCCTAAATCACCCTAAATATATGTTTCTGGTTATTTGTCTGTTAAATTTTGGGTGTCTAAGCATAAAAAAGCTACATAATGGTATAAATAAATTTTAGTTAAACATTTTTTTAAATAATCTTTTTTTTTTTAAAATAATCATTTTATAAAAAATAAAGTTGTTTAATGTTTTATGGCTTTGAATAAATTTCAAATGTATCATATAGATATGGAAGGTAGCAAAATATAATACATATTGTAAAGAAGGACTTCATAGGCTTAGTGATGGACATAAATCAAACATCATGTATAAAAATGCCCAAAAAATGATAGTTAGAGGAATACTATTCATCTTGTAAGAGTGGACTAATAATGAAAGCAAACATGGCATAAAATGCTGAAAGCAATAATAAATTGGGTACTGTCATTTGTTTCATCTCACAATCACATGATTTGAGTATATGACATCAGTTATAGACTCATTTATTCTGATAAAAAAATTATTTATAATATTTATTATATATGTTATTGGAAATATTTTTAAAATTTTAAAATTTTATAAATATATTCTTGGTAATTATATTAACTACATTTTCATTATGTCCCTTGAGATAATTCCTTTTTAGGCTCTATAAATAGATTCCTAAATAATTTTTATTGAGGTAAATAAGAAATGTTCTTCCTTTATTTTTTTTCTAGTTATATATTTAATTTTTATTCGATTCATAAAAAGAGACTAGTCAAGTTATTTCAAGATCATAGTCAAGTTATTTAATTTTTATACGTTGAGATGAGATTTTTGACTTAAAATAATATTTATTTATCGTCAGATTTTTTAAATATTATATATTTTTAATATGATATTTAATGTATTTATTATTTTTAAATTAAAAAAAAATCCATAACCCTATTTTTATCCCAACATATTCGTCACCTTTACTTTCTTTCATATGCTTGTTCGTAGTTACGATAAGAAGATAATTCACATTATTCATCAACAATAGGTGGACGAAAAGAAGAGGTATCGTTTAGGAGTTGTTCTGATCTGTGCATATAAATCTACTAGTCTTCCTTTATTCAGGAAGACTAACATTGTGTTTCTTCCTCTATACCTCGAGATTTATTTTATTTTATTTTATTTAAAAGAAAACTTCTATTGCTTAATGGGTTTGAAGCTGACTGTCATCAAAGGTTTTAAAACAGAAAAACAAAAAAAAATCTTAGTGCAGAGGACATGAATTCTTCAGCAAATAAGAAAATTTACTTTGAATCTTAAA
>LVTN01000063.1:240917-277077 GCA_001649415.1 Musa itinerans | reverse complement strand
ATATGGATAGCTCAAAGGCTATCAATACTCCTATGAGTACCTCCACTAAGTTAGACATTGACGAAAGTAGAGAAAACTTTGATTAAAAAGCTTATAGAGGTATGATAGGTAGTTTACTATATCTCACCACAACAAGACCGAATATAGACCGGATATCATGTTTAGCATAGGACTTTGTACTATATTTCAATCTAATCCTAAGCTATCTCATATTAAAGTAGTTAAAAGAATATTTAGATATCTTAAAGGAACCACTAATCTAAGATTATAGTATCCAAAATCTGAAAACCTTGAGTTAATTTCTTATGCTGATGCGGATTTCGGTGGATATAGATTAGATAAAAAAAGCACATCTTAAATATGTCAATTCTTAGGTCATGCACTTGTCTCTTGATCTTTCAAGAAACAAAACTCAGTTGCACTATTTACAATGGAAGCCGAATACATATATGCTAATGTATGTTATGCACAAGTCGTATGGATGAAAAACATATTAGAAGATTATATAATTTATCTTAAGAGTATTCTCATAAAATGTGATAACACAAGTATAATATGTTTAACGAAAAATCCTATTCAACACTCTAGAACTAAACATATTGACATTAGGCATCATTTCATAAGAGTTCATGTTAATAATCATGATGTAATATTAGAATTCATTGATACGAAGCATCAATTGGCTGACATCTTTACAAGAATAATTTGATTTTATTAGAAGGGAGTTAGAAATGCTAACTTGTCTGAATGCATGAGTTTGTTGTATTTCTTTTCGAGACTATCCTTCTCTTCATGTATTTCATGAATGAGGCTTTCATGAATCTATTTCGTTTTTATCTTCCTTGGTATCAAGTTTACTTCATACCTTTGCTCCATCACTTAATGATTTTTGATACACTTAATCACTTCATGGATTTCATTGACAAATACATCTCTCACGGGTTTATCTCTTATGAATTTTTAATGAGAAATGGATTTGACTTATGAATATCTTTTTTATATGACGCTCCTCTCCTTGTTAAAGATGAATTTTATAAATTCCAAGAGATATCTTGATCCTTGAAAGATAAATTTTAGTACGTGATAATCACTTGCAAGAATGGGGATTTGATCTCTTCTCTTTGATTAAAGCATGTTTTAATGAAAACTTATTTGGTGTTTTTGACTTCCTAAATTTGGTTCTTAATGGATTTCCTCCTTACTTTCCTTCCTCTCCTTCATGCAAATGTCTTGATGACAAAGGAGGAGAAGTTGATGGAATCTATCGCTTTAATGTTGATAAATTTTGATGTTGAGAATTTGTGAATGTTACCATGCAACTATGTAATATCGATTGGATAAATTAGTTTGATACTTGAATTTTTTTTTTTACCACACTTGTATTGATTGTTCTCCTTTTTGTTGATGACAAAGGGGGAGAAATAATACCAAAATATGATAAATTGATGACAAATTAGCATTGTAGATGTATGCAATGTATGTTATCGTAAATGCTTATCATAAACACTTGTATGCTTTATGGTATGCTTGAAATATAATTGGAATTGTCATATACATTACAACACATCACAAATACTTGAAACATATCAAAATGTACTTCATATGCATTGTAGATAAATGTCTTTCATTATGATAAGATATCTTGAGCTTAATCTGTTATTTTATAATTAATATCTTGCCATAGAATCATGGATTGCTATCTTTGTCATCTTGCTATGTTTCATATTTGAAATTTGTATCATACTTAAAAATGATGATTGTCTATCATTAAACTTGAAAATGGATGTCATGCCTTGACATCATTTTTTGATAAATTCGTGACATCGTATTTTGAGAATATTAAATCATGATAGGAATCATGATGTGTATAAGTTTAAATGAACTTAACTTATCGGGTTCATACTTGAATTCAAAGGCCTTCGATTCAAGAATGTCTTTTCTCAAGTATGACATATAGATAGGGGGAGTTAAGGTTAACTCCATCATCAATTGATTGTCCTCATAAAAAAGGGAGAGATTGTTGAATCTCGAATTTTGATGATGAAATCAATTGTAAATTATTTGATCTAATCTATATGTTGAGAAAAGTGTGCAGAATTAACTATGATAGTAGTTAATAAAGCAAGTGTTGTGTCGGAGTCAAGATCGAGATCCCGTTGGGAGTTCAAGAGTTCGTCGGAAGTCCGGACGCTTGTCGGAAGTTTTGCCGGAACCAACCGAGAAGTCTAGGAGCTTGTCGGGAGTCTGTCAGAACATTGTCGAGAGTTTATCGAAAGATCGCCGGAAGAACAATTGACGTATCGAAACAAGAGTGCTTTAATTATGTCTTAGTTATTGTAGTTAGACAGTAGATTGAGTTAGAATTGAGAGGTAATACCACTAACTTAATTAGGGGCTAACTAGGCCCTTAACAAGGCTGAATTGGGCCGGATTGAATAGCCCATTCAGCCCCTGAAAATATGGTCGGCGGTGGCACCGCCTGGTGACTCAGTCCCCCAGGTGGTTTGGGCAATGGTACCACCCAATAATGGCAATGGTACCGTTAATATCTCAAAATTCGGGGATGTGACACTTTTTGCTCTAATTTTAAAACCATTAGGGCCTATAAAAATCCCATCCTTTTTTGCATGAAAATGCACCAAAGTATTAGTATAATCTTGAGTTTTTGAAGTGTTAAAGAGTTGTAAAAGTGCTAGAGTCCTCTTCCTCCCTTTTTAAGTGTTGAGATCATTCAAGAGAGATGTGAGACTTGTAAGGGTTCTCTCCTAAACCCATGAAAAGGAGCAAGCGCTGTAAAAAGGTGGTTGGTCTTCGTCTATTGAAAGAAGGTCATTAGTGGACGCCAGTAACCTCAACGGAGGAGGAATCTGAAAGTGGATGTAGGTCACAACAATCGAACCACTCTAAATTTTCATTTGTCCAATTTATATTACTGTAAATTTCCTTAATCTTCTTTATCTTTTGATGTCATCTAACATAAATCTCTGAATGATTTGAGTATCGTATTTATATTCAAAAATTATTGTCAATCTACGATGAGAACTATATACTTCTTCTTATTTATTTTTATCTTTTTACAATATAAGTCCTTAGAAGTTCTGTCTATTTATAGACGATAGACTAACAAAATCTAATTAGTTTCATTATATATTTTATTTAATTATAAAGAGTCACGTATGATCTAACAGTAATACGAAATACCTATATATAACAATTATTAGCAAAAGCTAAGTGAGTTAATGATTGCATCCATATTCTAGTTATCCATATAAGGTTAAGTTCTTAATTTGTTCAGATCCAACGTAATTTAACAGGAACGCTGATAAACTTATGTTCTCAAATGACATATATATATATATATATATATACAAAAGAATGAATAATCCTCAAGTAAAATTTATTAAGAGAGATGTCAATGCAATTGGTGTCAATTAAATTGGACTAATCAACATTTCATGAAAATTACAAAATAATATAGGTCAACAAGGATTGTTTATGCTACTATTCCTTAATAGACATATTAATTAATACATGATTCACAAGAATTTGGTAATAAGATAGAATTTCTAGATCTCAGTAAAAGATTTTATGAGAAAGTCTCTACATGTACTAAGAATTATATATGATTCTTATCAATTTAATAAATTTCTATTAAATAAATAGTCATAATCGAACAATAAAAATTATAAGAAAGGTTGTGGTAAACTTTGAAGCTAATCATAATGTGAAAATCACATTGCATTCATCTAACTAAGCTTTGGAAATTATAACCAAGTAGTTCTACATACCAAATCAATTTCATAAACAATAAAAAGAAGTAATTACACGTAATGTTAAGAAAGCTTGGGCCTACAATTTAGCCTGGCTCTGTTCCCTCTTATACAATTATCAGATCCTCAGACAAATTCGTAAGCTTTCTTAGAAATAATTAACCTGTTTATAGATTAGATGATAGGGAACAAAATCCTACTTAGATTTTTTACTTTCCTTTCTTAGCTCCTCTTCTTTCCTTCTTCTCTTTCATGAGGGTGTGTAAAAATGGATTTTTACAGTTTAGTCATTAAAGTTGTGTATTCTGCATAGATCTCTACAACATGACTAAGGCTATTAATGTGTTCATGTGTGGATTCTTTGGAAGTATTATCGATTCGTTGAACAATCGGTATGAGACTGAAGATGATATATGATGAAAGACGAGCAGGATCGAATGAGTAGCCCAGTTTGGTGTGATTTAATTATAATATGAGAAGTCAACGAAATCGGGCTTTGAATAGTGTCGGACAATGTTGACGCGATCAGATCGGGGAACGAGAAGCCATCATCTTGCTGTACTCGGAAGAGAAGGCCGACGGGTATGCAGACTACGGGAGCTCGCAGACTCGCCGCCGCTAGAAGAAGAATGGTTGTGCCGAGGCTAAATCACATTACATCCACTAATTAAGGAGCCACATTTGGGATCTCCAGGTTGCAAGTGGCGTGCTGAGATCTCAGATATTGAAGCTCCTGTACTTAATCACGACGCTTGGGTGTCTCCGCTCACTTGATTCTACTTCATTCAAGTGTGAAGAAAAAGTCAAGTTGTCCTTCTCATTTCCATTCCAACATCTCCATGTGAGCCCAGATGACCAAATTAAAATTGTCGGAGAATTAACTCGTGTAGTCAAGCTGAGTCAATTTTAATTTGCGGAGGCAATGTGTTGTCAGTCTTCTGCCAGATCCAAAGCCAGATCCATCGGAAAACAAGGTCGTCTGCCTCGTCTGGAGCAGATCTCCACCAGTTTCTACTGCCATATATACTTGCAAAACGAGCTAGTCTAAGCACCCCAAACCAAACCTACACTTGTTCTACTTGGATCTTGCTCTCCTCTCTTCTCTCTTCTCCAATGGCGGAACTAATAATAGCAGGATGGTTCGTGTCCTCCGTCGTTGCCAAAGTGACGGACATAATCAAATTCTACATGAAGAACCAGATCGAGTACCGGAAAGACAAGAAGTGGAAGCTACATGAACTGGAGAAACACCTCCGAAAGATTCAGGCGGCCATCTTCGAAGTTGGAAAGAGGCGGATCACGAACCCGAGCTTGGAAGCTTGGCTGTGGGACGTCAAGGATGCGGTTTACTCTGTGGAGGACATCATCGATGACTTCCACTACAAGTTGGAGGAGAAGGCCAGAAGCAAGGGCGAGGGCAAGGTCAGTAGAGTTTCATTACTCGCTCAAAAAGTAGGAGCTGAAACTAAAGAATTCTTGAAGGCATTTGCTTTTGCTTCTGAAACAACTTCAAAGTTAAACACCGCTGTCCAGACATCCGCTAAACTAGTTGAAGAAATCAGTATACTCGTTTCGGTAGCACAATTCAGTGTAGTCACTAACAAGCAACATGGAGTAGCCATCCCCGATTGGCGAAGAACAACTTCCCCAACCAAGTCGACCTGCCTGGCCAGGGGACGGCAACACGACATAGACAGGCTACTGAACATGATAGGTGATGCATCAGGGGACGACAAGTACTCTGTTGTCGCTATTGTAGGACACGGTGGGGTGGGGAAGACACACCTCGCTAGGCTCGTCTATAACATTGTCAAAGAAGAGAAAAGATTTGATATCTTGGTGTGGGTGTGTGCATGCAACAATTTTGATGTCAGAAGGCTTTCCATAGAGATGGTGGAATCTGCTGCAATTAAAAGGCCTAGCGATTTGCATACGATTAGTAATTTGGAAGAGATTCAGAACGTTCTTGGGGAGGGGCTGATGGGCAAAAGGTTTTTGATTGTTTTGGACGATGTGTGGGAGGAATCCAATACTAACTGGGAGAACCTTTGCCTCCCACTTAATTCTGGAGAAAAGGGAAGCAAGATTGTGGTGACGACCACCAACCAAAACGTCGCAAAGATGATGCGGACCAAAGAAATCATACATCTCGATGGCGTAGAGGGAGAGGAGTGCTGGGAATTAGTCAGAGAACGCGCACTGGGTGATCGAAACCATATTGCCATACCTCACAAGTTGGAGTCCATAGGCAAGAAAATAGCTATGAAGTTGGGGGGCTCGCCATTAGCAGCGGTGACCGTAGGGCGTGCTTTAGAGTCCAAGTTAGAGGAAGAACACTGGAGGCGAATCTTGCGTAAAAGAATTTGTGAGGTCAAACAAACCGAAGGTGACATTGTGGCGGTGCTGAGATTGAGTTATGAAGACCTACCTGCCCACCTAAAGCAGTGCTATCTTTCTTGCTCATTGTTCCCAAGGAACCACTGCTTTGAGAAAGATGAGCTGGTAAGATTTTGGATGGCCCTAGGCTTCGTTCGGGGGGATGACGAGAACACCATAAGGGAGGACATAGGCGAGGAGTTGATCGAAGAGCTGTCGAGCAGATCTTTTTTCGTGAATGCAAAGAGAAGGCACGACAAGTTTGAGCTCCACCCCATCCTGCACGAGTTTGCAGAATGTGTTTGTGATGGTGAGTACTTTAGATTCGAGGGTATCAAATCCAGCAAGCCAATTAGAATCCCGAACAAGGCCCACCATGTTTATGTTGCTGCCGATGATCTCATCGCGGTTACCGAAACTTTATGCGAGAAGAAAGATATACGCAGTCTTGTAGTCGCTGGGAGGCTATCGTCCACTCGTAAGGATATCAAGTCAAAATATAATCTATCCCTTGAAATGGTTTTGAAGAGTTTGGAAAGCTTACGTTTGTTAGTGGTTTCTGAACTTGGAAGTGGTTTGCCTGAGGCTATTGGTGAATTGAAACACCTTCGGTACCTGGAGGTGCCTGGAAACGCCATCACGGAGTGGCCCAAGTCATTCTGCAAGCTCTACCATCTGCAGTGGTTGATTCTGAGGATGCATTCCAAGAGTGTTTTGCTGCCAGAAGACATGAACAAGCTAAGCAACCTACGTTGCGTAGATGCAGATAGCGAAGCAATTGCAGCTCTTCCGTGGATTGGAAATCTAATTTATCTTCAAGAATTAAGGGAATATCGCATCCAACGCAAAAAGAAAGGATTCGATGTAGGGCAACTGAAGCACATGAATCAGCTCCGCAGACTCTGCATCAGAGGTCTCCAGCATGTAGAGAGCAGGGAACAGGCAGCAGAGGCTGTGTTAGAGGACAAAGAGCACCTTCGGTGGTTGGAACTGTGCTGGAGCAATGAAGGGACAAAGAGCACCGCATGTAAAGACGCTCTGGAAGGACTCCGACCGCACCCAGATCTTAGAGAGCTGAAGATTAATGGCTACAAGGGTGAACGAGCTCCACGCTGGATGGAGAGCAAATATTTGCTGGGATTAGAGAGGTTAGAGATGTGGTCTTGCCATCAACTGACTTCCCTCCCCCCTCTCGGAGAGCTTCCTTTTCTCAGAGTTCTGCACCTAAGGTGTATGGATATGGTGGAAGAGGTGGGTGCTGAGTTTTATGGCAGCACAGATGCACCATTCCCATCGTTGGAGGAGCTTTGGTTCGATAAGTTGAATCAGTGGAAGAAGTGGGACGTGGAGGCGAAGCAACGCCGTGAAGTATTCCCTCGTCTTCGCAAGCTCGCCATCGGAAACTGCCGCAGTTTAACAGGACTGATAACCCTCCCTTCATCACTGGACGAGCTTGTTGTTCGATTCTTTGCAGGTGGTGACTCGTGGGACTTGCCCGAGGACGAGGCCTCGACATCAACGTTGATGCTTCACGTCGATAACCTCTCGCTTTTACAGAGATGCCTTCAGGAAGGATACCTCACTTCGCTTCGTCGACTGGAGATTCGCGGCAGCTTTGACCTCGAAGCGTTTGCTCGTGGGCTGGAGGAGCGGCTGGATCACATTTCCTCTCTCCACCACCTGCATCTCACCAGAGTATGCCGCCCGCAACACCTTCCTCGTCAACTGCTCACCCTTCCAAGCCTCAAGAGCCTGCACATAGTGGATTGCCCTGAAATCAACATGCTCCCAGAGGGAAGGCTACCTAGCAATCTAGTGGATTTGCAAATCAACGGGTGTCCAAAGCTCGAGCAGCGCTACGAGTGGACGACCGGCCCCCAAGGGTGCAAAATCCATGCCAAAAAAGTTAATGAAGCGATGCAGTCGAGAACACCTGAAAAGAGCGAGAAGGTATATACTACCAGATAAGCGCTTCTTCTACACTTGTGTCCTTTGCTTTCGTACGCTTGCTTGCTCTTAGTGGTGATAGGAAGATAACCCATGTTGTTTGTCACCAATTTGTGAGCAGGGGAAAAGAACACGATAGGTACCGCAGGCAAGGTTCCAGGAGTCGAACATGTCCCGGACAAAAGAAGAGACAGAGGAAGAACGAGGATGCCACGCTCACTTGATTTCCTGCTGTGTGTTGTTTAGGATTTGGTTCTGATCTGTCCAATAATAAGGGCTTTCCTTTGCACAGGAAGGCTGCTGACATTGTGCTCGTTTCTTTCTTCCTTCCTCCCTTCTCAGTGCAATGTTCACAAAACTGATAAATGCATGCAGATTTCTTCTTGCAAACACAGCGCAGTTACAGAATCCATGTTCGAGCGACTATAAATATTCGATCTATGTAATCGTAGCTCCAAATATCGCCCAGAAGGCTTCCTGGCCAAACTCCCCTCCTTCATTCTAAGGCTCGATTCACCTCTCGCCGAAACCGGAGGAGTTCTTGATCACTGTGCTATGTTTTCTTTGTGTGTGCCGATCGATTATGATGCTCTTCCAGCGCAAGATTCTTTGGGGTCTTCTTTCGGGCATTAGCTATCATAGGAAATTGCTTTCACGCGTGAAGAGATTCAAGTCGGATAAATCTATGATTATTAATTTAGATTTAAATATTCTTAACTGGTGATTTATTAATGATATCATAAATCATAATATGAGAGCTAAGTATGATAACTAACACCAAAACGACTCTTTAATTAAAAGGTGGAACCACAAAACTAAAATCAATCAATAAAATCACAATTAACTATATCAAATAAAAAAAAAATCAAATCATAGTCATTGATTAAGACTCTCTTTCTAAAAATGGTTTGAGCATTAAGAAAATGCCAGAAATGAGGAAGTCACGATCGATAATCCTGTAGCTATAAAGAGAGAGATCCGCAAAATTAGGACCCAATGGAAAAGCACAGATGGAAAGATGAAAAGAGAAATGCAACATTACCAGCCCAACAATCACATGCGGCAACATCAATAGCTGCTACTCTTTCCCGCAACAAAGCAAAAAAATAAAGCTGCTTAAGTGCGTATTTTTAACATATGTCATATTGTGCCGATCATGCTAATCTAATTCTTCTTCTTCTTCTTCTTCTTCTTCTTCTTCTTCTTCTTCTTCTTCTTCTTCTTCTTCTTCTTCTTCTTCTTCTTCTTCTTCTTCTTCTTCTTCTTCTTCTTCTTCTTCTTCTTCTTCTTCTTCTTCTTCTTCTTCTTCTTCTTCTTCTTCTTCTTCTTCTTCTTCTTCTTCTTCTTCTTCTTCTTCTTCTTCTTCTTCTTCTTCTTCTTCTTCTTCTTCTTCTTCTTCTTCTTCTTCTTCTTCTTCTTCTTCTTCTTCTTCTTCTCCAAGAAACTTCTTCCCATCTGTTCATTCATTCATTCATCACTCGCAGAAATCGACCAAATAATCCAGCATTGAAGGCGCCGATTTGTGTCACATAATAACATCTAATCGGATCCGAACCGGTTTAATTCGTGGTCTTAGTCGTTTTAAGAGCGACCGCATCTCACATTTTATCTACCACGTGGGACCCATCCCGTACGTGTAATCACGAGGCAGGTGGAAGAGGCTGGTCAGTCGCAGAGGGGACCGAAAAATATTTTTGTTACTTTTAAGGCGTTGTTCACCTGCACTTTTATTTTTTATTTTATTTTATCTTTTAATTTTTTACTGTGGGCGGGGAGTGCAAAGAAGAAGTTTCCTAAATCTGTGTACGGCGACCGCACATCATCCTGTGAGCACGAATCTCGAGGGTCTCGGCTGCCCCGCCGCACGCATTAACATATGGACACGGACTGATCCAACGACACGGCGTTGGATCCCGTCACCGTACGGTGGTTCTAGTTTGGTAGGCTGTAGCTTTGGCCATGTTCATGGGAGGCCCAAGCTTCTAAAGAAGAATAATATAGTTATCGATGGCCAAATCACTCTTGTAATGATAAATATATTATTAAATTAATCCACATGTTAATGAAGAAGGTGTTATTATAGTCAACATTAAAGTCATCGGTCAATCTCGTTCTTATTGTTACGTGTTGCATGGGACCTTTAGAAGACCCAGCCAGCGCCCAACATAAGGGTCAACTCACCAGGCGGTGCGTGCAAAGCTCTGAGGGCGTAATGGAGAATCGATCACAAATGAGGGGTAAATAAGTCTTTTCATTATCCTCTCCACATCCATGGAGCATGTCAATCATCTCCCTCTTTGCTTTTGTTGGTTGGATTCGGATTTCCGTTAAAGCGTGTAGGTTGCAATCGATTGCGTTCATTGTGTTGGTGTTGACCTCCTTCTCCTCCAATTCTTGTCGTGAGGAAGAAAGAAGAGACGTTATAGATTTAGGAAATGGTAAGATTGTAAAGATTTGGATTAGATTCAGAGGAGAAAAACGGACAGGTGGTGGTGATGAACGAGGAGTCGTCTCCTTTTTTCTGTTGAATTCTTGTGCTGTCGTCAAGGAATCTTTTTGTGGGCTGTGATACTGTTGCTGTTGTCTTCCGTCATCGCACCTCCTCATCCCTGAAACCCTTGCAAGAAGGTATTTTGGTTCCCCTCTTCCACTTGTTTTAATTTCAGCTATCATCATCGGTCGTTCAATCAAATTTCCCATTCTCAAGAACTTGTTGGGATGCATCTCTGCATCTTTGGGTGGGTAATTTTATTGGTTTTGATGTTGCTTGGTTAGGTTTGACAGATTGTTTTCTCGAAGGATGCGTGATTCTTCTGTGGATGGATCTCAATTGATTGATATATTGCTCTGATGGGCATTACATCTCGTGTGGATCTTAATAGAATTCTCGTTTAGTTCTGATTGGAGCTGATCTGTATTGCCGATTGGGCTTCTGGGATTTCTTGGAACGGGTTTGGTATCTTTTGGTTTCCAAAAGTGACATTGTTGTGCTCTTTTTGCAGATCGGTTCTAGGGTTTGTGATATCTCATGGTGGTCTATTACTGGAAGTGGCGGGAGATAGGTATTCCAGATCCGTAGTGTATGGAGCAGTTGTAGTGAGGGTTAGGGTTTTTTCTTCTCTTTTTGTGCATCTACCTTGGTAGTTAGAATTTTGTTGTTGTCTCCGATTCTCTCTCCCACAAATGATCACAGGACAAAAGAAGTGACTGTCTGGTTTCCTGGATTCATGTTTGGATGACATAGATTTGGATCTCAATCCTTAATTTGATTGATCTGTATCAGGTTTTGCTGCTAATTCTTGTCAAATTACAGAGGTTGAAGCTCCACTGTAGAATATTTAGATTTAACAAGAAATTGGGCTTGACAATGCTTGAGACCTGGTTTTTCTGTTTTTCTTTTCAAAGTACCCTTAGCTGAATGCATTTCTGTGGTGAATATATTATTTTTTTCAAGCAATTGAACTGGTTGTAGACTGCATGATTGTCATGAATTTTATTCAGGCATGTATAGTCTTCCAAGATGAATAATAAATGATATTGAGTTTTCCTAAGAGAGAACTTTTGCTCTTATTGATCTAATCTTCTGCCCTTTTTGGATCTCTTCTTGTTTTTCCTATTGCATCCTTCAAGATTTACTTGATCTGATATTTCAGGATCTTGTCACTTTGGATTCTGACTATAGTACTATTATGAATCCAGTCAGGATGGATGCATCTGGGGGATAGTAGGATTGATAGGTGTAGTTCCTAAAACCTTACAAAATTTTGTAAGATCTATTGTATTGATTATCAGAGAAAGCTAATTACGTTAGTGGTGTCTTTTAGCTGAATTGTTGTCTAACATGAAAAAAATAAATTTGAAGTGTACACAACCAACAAAGTCTCTGGATCTATGTTACTATTTTTTGAAGCAAATTGTTTGTTAAAAAAAGACTATTATTAAGGATGCTAGGTGTTGTAGATAAACAACATGTTGATCTTTACCAAGGCAATTAACAAGAAACAGAATTGCTAGGGCATTATAAAGTGAAAAGTACTACAGTAGTAGAAGAAATGGCATATCAGATTATTGCATCTTCTGATAGGGCTTTTTGACTATGGTGTGACGTAACTAAGATTCTAAGCACTTCATTGACATGATTAACATCTGCTTATTCATATTGGCCGAATTGGAGAACATCTATGATGTACACTTTTCGCTTTCAGGCCATGTTGATACCAATACTGACATGCATATTTCATGTTGACAGTCAAAAATAGTGCAGTAAGAATATAAAGAAGACATGCATTGCAAAAAAGAAGAAAAAGTCTTAAGACTGTAGTCATGCTTACCTATTATTATTTTCTAGGGTGCAAAATAAAGGTAAGCAAAGAAGAAACTCCTTTTCGATTTCTAGACGTAAAGATAATAAAAAGAAGGAAAAGACTAACCTGTACAAAATTATTTATTCAATTTTGTGATTGATGAAGCATAGCTGATTCCATGATGTGGGCTCCTGACATAATCTGGTGATTATTTTGTTTTAGAAATAGATCAGCGCAAACTGAATGAATTGTTATGTCTGTGCAATATATGGAGAGTAAAAAATAGAACACACATGCAAAATTGTCACTCTTTCTATTATAAAAAGGTGAGAGTGAAGAAGCTCGCAGCAAATAGATATGTGGTATTTGAGTCCAGTTGTTATCAGGATTCAGTTGAGACTCACAAAAATAGGAAAATGAAAATATGAAATACAAATCTTGTGCATGATACACATTGGGTCAATCAAAATAAGGTTTAATAAGTTAAGATCGAGGAATGGTATTAAAAAGGATGAATGTACAAAAGTGTAATGGATTCCTCAAGACATGGTGATGTGCCATATTGATTGGAGGTATCTGAATGTTCCATCGTAGGCCAAAAGGAGTTAGGTTTTAAAGAACCCTACTAGGGGATTAAGCATTTACGAATCAAGGGTGGAACAATAGATGCAGACAACAAGGCTTCAATTTTTGATTTGGGATCAATAACGGAAGGTGGATGGACTAATATGGTATTAGTGTTACCAGTGTACAGGGTCTTGGTATGATTTGAATCATTTGATTCTGGTTGGACTACTATGACCTAAAGTACACAGAGAGCAAGCAGTACACACTGGATGATATTGTTGTTGAACACCTCACTCTAGTGGTAATGGAGGGAGGCAAGGTTGTTGTCTGAGCATCATTGGCAGAGATGACACAACAGCTAAGGGAGCTAGGCTTTACCGATGTTGGCAGCAGCCTCATGCTCGATGGAGGCACCCGCTTGAGGACAAGGGCCTCATTGACTGTGGTGGAGGCATGAACAAGGCTGCAATGTATATGAAGAGAAAACAAAACAATAGTTTGGGTACTAACTACCAATGGATCAGTGAGTACTAGTCCATACCAATTGATATGATTGAAGCTTGATTCCTTCTTAGACACTCCATATCAAGCAATCATTTTGCCCTAGGAATGTTGATTATATGCTTTAGATTTAACTAAACATTCTACAGTATGCAGAAAACATTAGTTCATTAATGGAATTTAGCTAGAGAGGTCTTGGATTAAAGCCTTTTAAACATATGATCTATTGTGGAAGAAAGCTCCATTAATGGAATAGACTTATGTCAACCTTGAAAAGTTGAAGTCGATAGTCAATATCAAAAGATGAAAGATAACTAACAACTTATGCTATGGTGGAAGGGTTAAGTGAAGTAGGTTTAATATGACCATTAGGGCACATGTATCGATTAGCATCAGTGCTTCACCTATGTTAAGCATCTTGAATGTCAAAATTGGTTCAGGAGCATGGTCAAGAAGGACAAAGGGTCAAAAAGGCATATGTGGTTTAAATTTCAAGGGATAATATCAAGGTATCCAATAATTGAGTAGGCCTTTGGTCCAAAATTTTACATTTTTTATATCTATTAAAAGATCCCTACTAGGTGAATTAATGCAATTTTAATATAATTTAAAACTCTTACCGGCTACAGAAGATTGGTATGTTTCAAAGAATTCTATGTGGCATGTGTGGATCTACCTTATAATTAAGTCATAGATGTCCCAGATTAAAACACTTAACCCAACTTATTATTGAAATATTGATCAATTGGGTAAATCATACCAAACCCTTTGATAATAATGCTCTTCAAAACATGGACATCTAAAATAGGCCCAATTGATCCTTGTGGTAATTCATCCATATGAGTTATACACTTTGGTTTATTCAAATCCAATTAAATTGGTCCTTGCAGACCGTTTGGATTTCTAATTTTGGGTTTCGGTTAAACTTTACAGGTATCAATTACAGCACTAGTGTAGTTACACTTTTGAAATGTTGTCATCATTCTAGATATGTGCTGAAATTCCAATATTAATATATACATGGATACATGGATGTATAACATGATGATATTTCTTAAATGGGCTGCTGAATTGAAATATTGTTGTCTGAGTCTGACTGATCTGGGCTTAGCCAGCTGCATCTGCTTTTAGATTAATTGATTCCCCAGGTATCTGGGGATTTTGGTATCAATTTGGGCCTATCCTGCTGCAAATATATGTTTGAGTTGAGAGATGTGGTATTTTGACATCTAGCTTGAAATATATAGTATCTTGATATGTAAGAAAATGCCCTAGAAACACATATAGTGTGACCTATAAAAACCTCCACATGGACATCCCAAACACTTATGGGATTAAATTTTGTTTCTTCATTTGACTTCAAAGTTTTTCATGCATTTTCAATGTATTTATACTGCATCCATTTATTAATAATTGCTGGCCTTTTTTAGGTACATGGGGACAGAATGCACTACAAAGGATTTACATCTCCCAAGACAAGAAACAATGTCAGACAACATGCCTATTGACTTGAGGGAGGATGCAGGCATTCCTGTGGCAAATTCAGGTTATGTCAATGAGGCTACTGTGTCTCCAAAGATGCAGATGGAGAGTGATAGTTGTGGTTGCGAGGAAGTGAAGGTCAAACGGTCGCTTCGGCGCCGAAGTGGGATTTACTATGGCGTATTTGATATTAGCTCTGAAGAGGAATCAGACTGCGAACAATCTATTAAGGTTTGTAAATAAATTCTCGACATCTGTCTTACATATTCTCATTGTGCTAGGCTTATGCATCTACCAAATTTCAGACTACGGGCCATATGTTATAAATCCAAAATATTATAAACCTATATGCAATATGTATATTACTGCCTAGGTTTCTGTGTATAGCAGTTATCATTGTTGAGATATAAATTAGATTATTTATTGTCAAGTGCTACATTATGGACCCAGCTGTTTCTAGATGTAAATTTAGCAGTGGACTTGCTCCATAAGTTCATAATGGGCCATAATAATAAGCATATGATTTTATAGCACATCTTCTTTTATAAATATACACCGATTTTTTTTACTCTGGACATGGATATTTCTCTCTAAACCTTTTAATTGTATTGATTAAATAAAAAGCAAAAAAACCTTAATTTTTGAAATATCCATTGTGATCTATAATTGTGGCTCTGTTATAGGATCGGACTTTAAAACGTTCCCGACAAAAGAATGATGTATCGAGGAGCACTAACAAGTCCAGATATGAAAGGGTAAATTGCTCGAGTATGATTTTACACTTTCTCTCTCAGGGTAGCCACTGACTAATTGCAAATGTTAATAGCAGGAGCCTTCTAGATGGCATCCAAAAGAAGCACGTAGACCTGTCATTGATGAAGCTCCTGTGTTTTATCCAACTGAGGAGGTGCTTGTCAAAACTCCCTACTGGATATTGCTCTACTAGATGGTGTTCCTTTACATATCTTTGTCTTAACTAAATGATGTCTTTTCTTAGGATTTCAAAGATACACTTGGATACATTGCTAGCATAAGAGAGAAAGCAGAAAAATATGGTATATGTCGCATTATTCCACCTCACTCTTGGTCACCACCTTGTCCTCTAAAAGAAAATAACTTTTGGGGATGTGCTAAGTTTACCACTCGTGTACAAGAAGTTGACAAGCTTCAGAATAGAGAGCCAATTAGAAAAAAGTTCAGGAATCGTTGCCATAAAAGAAGAAAGAGAAGAAAGCGCTTGAGATTTGGGATGACTCGAAGGCGGAATGCCTCTGCTGTTTCTGAAACAAATGAATCTGTTGGCTCAGACACAGATGAGAAGTTTGGTTTTCAGTCTGGTTCAGACTTCACACTTGAGACATTCAAGAAATATGCTGATGAGTTCAAAAAACAATATTTTGGAGTGAAGGGTACTAATGGAATTATAGAGCATCAAGACGACAACCATGAGAAGAAGTGGCAACCCTCAGCGGAGGATATTGAAGGAGAATATTGGCGGATAGTTGAGGATCCAACTGATGAGATTGAGGTATTAGTTTGTTTATCTTTGTGCTAATTTGTCACAGTAATACTTAATAATCAATTTTATGTTATCATTGAAATGAAGGTGCATTATGGTGCTGATCTGGATACTGCAATGTTTGGTAGCGGGTTCCCTAAAGCTTCCTTGGGAAACAAGGCCGAATCGGATCCTTATGTGAATTCAGGCTGGAACTTAAATAATTTACCTCGGCTTCCTGGTTCAGTTCTTTCATTTGAGCGTGAGGATATCTCTGGTGTGTTAGTGCCTTGGTTATATGTGGGAATGTGCTTTTCTTCATTTTGTTGGGTAAGTGTATAGTTGTATTTTCACATTTCTTTTGTTTCCCATAATTTGCTATAAATAAATATCATTATTTTGTTATCTTTTTTTTGTAAAGCTTTTCCATCACTGAATAAAATTTTAATTTTGCACATTTTTACAGATTAGAAAATATAGGCATCAAAAGTTTGTATTCAGCAAATGATGTAAGCCTTCATGGAAATATATGATAATTAATTTATCAGGATAGATTGTTATCTTTCATTTTTATCCTAGTGATGTTACTCTTTTGTAGAGTTGAACGGTAGAAAAAATCCAAGTGGCTGGCCACAAATAGTTAGAATGACATCTGTTATATTTTTTAATAAATTATTGGTTTCCATCCTTTTTAGATCTATATGATCTTTATTTTATACTACTAAGCTTGTTCTTAGTTTCTTTTCTTTTGCCAATGTTCTTTATATGCCTTGGTTGATCAGTAATCTCTTTTTTTATTTTGTCACGGCAGCATGTGGAAGATCACCATCTTTATTCTTTGAATTACATGCACTTTGGTGATCCAAAAGTATGGTATGGGGTTCCAGGCAGTGATGCAGTGAAGCTGGAGGATGCCATGCGAAAACACCTTCCCGAGTTGTTCGAAGAGCAACCAGATTTGCTGCATGAATTGGCAAGTTTCAATATCTCTTGATTTTATATATTCAGTATTGCTTAGTTTTAGGAAAATTGCATGCACACAACATTCTATAAGGTGTGGCTTAGATTGTGACACACACTATCATGTCTGTCATAGGATCCTTTATATGTATGTTAATTATTATGCCTGACACTTGATTTGGAATCCAAATTTTGGATCTCAAAGTTCCTTAAAGTTTTCTCATTGTAATTTTTATCCTTTATTTTCTGGGACTAGACTGATACTTATCTATTCTTTATGTAACTGATAGCACAAATTTTCATGTCATTGGGTTTAGTATAAAAATAACCTTCCTCACATAACCTTCCACATGTGAGGAATGGCTGTGTATGTTTGATCCTAAGGGCCCAGACTTCACAATAGCATTGGCTTTTCTGAACTAGCCTGCCCCATCATGTCCTTTCTGCCTAATTTATTTCTTTGAATTAATTACCCATCATGTATATTGTAAATTTTACTTGTAGTTACATTCTCTAAAACTTGTTTCTGTGTTAAAAATCTAAAATTTGGTTTTGAGATTTGATTTGAATTTTAGAGTCAAAAGTACTTGTTTCTTATGCTTGATCTTTTCTAAATCACTAAGCATTTGATATCTAAGAAAATAGTTCCTGCCTGGATTATCAGGCTAGAAGAACAATCTATAGTGTTCGTACATCAAGATACATGTGATGAAACTAATTGAAATTTCATTAGAAGAAATTAGTGCTTGTTTCTGACAAAGTAAATGGTGTATGCAATGCGGTGCCATATCATGATTATTGTAATTTGTAAGTGACATCAGACTTTGATATGTTGAATTCCTTCAAATGCCTTGTTAACTTTGTCTCATTTTTTTAGCTCCTAAAGAACAACTCTGCCATCCTATTTCTAGACTTTACTGGTATAATATATAATTTTTACTGCTCAAATTGGAGTTTACTGTATAATATATAACTTCTATTGTATAGCTTATGTTATTTATCTCAGTCAGGTGAATTTCTTCTATCTACTTATCATCCAATTTGAGCAGGTTACCCAATTGTCTCCGTCTGTCCTGAAATCTGAAGGAGTTCCTGTATACCGTGCCATTCAGAACTCTGGAGAATTTGTTCTTACTTTTCCAAGAGCGTACCACTCTGGTTTCAACTGTGGCTTCAATTGTGCTGAGGCAGTAAACGTTGCTCCGGTAAACTGGCTTCCACATGGTCAATGTGCTGTTGAGTTGTATAGTGAACAACACCGCAAGACATCCTTGTCCCATGATAAGTTACTGCTAGGTGTTGCATGGGAAGCTGTTAAAGAGCAGTTGGAGCAATCTCACCTGCAGGGTAACAATCCAAGATCACTGGGGTGGCAAAATTTTTGTGGGAATGATGGAGTATTAACTGAGGCCATTAAGGTAACATTTCGTTTTACTGAAGTTATTCTTATGATGCAATAAGTTTGTTATTCATCTGTGCTGGCTAATTCTGTTTTAGGCAAGAGTCATTATGGAGCATAAAAGAAGGGAGAATGTTTCTAGTATTTCAAACGTGAGAAAGATGGATAGGAATTTTGATTTATCGACTGAAAGAGAATGCTTTTTTTGCTTCTATGATCTACACCTTTCTGCAGCTGGTTGTGAATGCTCTCCAAATCGTTATGCATGTCTATCCCATGCAAAACTTATATGCTCGTGTGACCCTAGTAAAATGATTTTACTTGTTCGACATAACTTGGATGAACTAAATGCCCTTGTGCTGGCTCTGGGAGGCGATCTGGGTGCAGTGAAGCTCTGCAATTTAGAGGACATTGGGTTGGCGTTACCTACACAGTCAAAATTTCTGGAAGAACCAAATGATTCCTTGGGTAGAAGCATCTCGGAACATGAGAGACCACTGAGTGATGTAAATGCTTTGAATATTGATAATGGAGTCCACAATCAGGAGATTGATAACCAACTATCCAGAGCTCTTTCTCTTGCAAATATAGAGCACAAGAGCCACTGTCTTTTTCAAGAACCAGAAAGAATCCATAATATCAACAAGCCATCTGTAGGAATGGTTAGTTCAAGTGACAAAGAAGGGAATGGTGCACATACATACTCTGATGCAGCACCTCTAGATGTGAAATCAGATGTAGTGCTGCATAATGATGTTGGATGTCAGGTGTCATCATCAGGAAAAGAAAACATCCTCTTATTCAGCAGTAATGAGGATGAAGGCCATCAATTTTGTCTTGATCTGAATATAGAACAAATAACAGGGGAGCCTAAGGTTGAAACTGAAGGGTGTCATGTTGAGTGCACAGAACCAGTGATATGCACCATTAAGGAAGAGCAGATTTGGAACTCTGATATCTCTAGACAGGAGTGCTCCTCAAATTTCAAGGTTATGGGTGTAAATGGTTGTGGCATTGTCAGAATCCAAATGGAATCTGATATCATGAGAAAAAATAAAAACATAATTGGAACAGGCTCTGATTGTGGGTCTTCAATGTCCCTCGGTCCTTGGGCTGACTTGGGTTCTTCCCATGCTTCTTCTGAAAGAAATTTAAATCAAGCATCATGTTCAAGAGATACTGAACTCCCACGTAAATCTAGTCCTAGACTTTTTGGAGTTGACCTACAGCATGATCTGTATAGTTCATCACCTTCAGGCAGTCAACGAAGTCAATCTGTGAGGGATAATTCAAACCATTCTAATGCTGTCAATCAAAGCGATCATGACTTGGGGATGATTCATCCAATGCCTAAATATTGTGTTGAACCTCTTAACTTTGGAAAGGTGATGCATGGGAAGCAGTGGTGCAGTAGGCAAGCCATCTTTCCAAATGGTATATTTCAGTCGGTTCAGTTATATAAGGTTTTTGCTGATTAATAATTTATTAACCAGGTTGGCTAATTGATTTTACAGGATTCAGAACCCATGTCAGGTTCTTCAGTGTGCTCGATCCGACAAAATTATGCAATTATGTTTCAGAAGTACTAGATGCTGGACTTTTGGGACCTTTGTTTAAGGTTAGAATCTTTTGATTTGCATCAACTTTTGCTCTGCTGATATCCTGTTTTGGTGGTTGCATTTCATGTGTATTGTTCAAGTAACTTCCCTTGCAGGCTTATCCTATGGAAAAGTCCCTTTATCCAAGCCCAATGCTGAAGCAGTGGCCGCTAGAATAACTTGTGATTGCCAAAGTAGTTGTATGCAAATTATTTGGTATATATAATAAAAAATGATATTAGCCAAATAAGTTTATATGATTAGATGCAGATAATAGCATGACTACTCTAGGACAGCAAAAAGAGGTCTGTCCTCATGGTAAAGAACTAGCATCATCACAAACTACAGCAATTATTTTCTTTCTCACACACTCTTTCAAGATGCATTCATTTTCCATGTTTTTGTTTCCATTCCTTGTCGGACATGATTTTTTTCCTTTTTTATTTTCAGTCTTCATAAAGCAAGCTAGTCTTTGGACTGTAATTCCAATGTACATAAAAAATGACTAATCTAGGTCAATTATTTTGTGCTTGTTACCTTATTTAGGTGACAGTGGAAAATAACCCAGAGATGTCCTTCACGGCCTCGTCTGCTCTACAGTGTTGGGAAATGATTCGGGAAAGACTGAATCAAGAGATTGTTAGACAGCATAATCTTGGAAAGCAAGGCCTTCCTGAATTGCAAAGCCCAGAATCCATGGATGGTCTTGAAATGTTTGGGTTCTTATCTACTTCAATTATCCGAGTAAGTCTGCCTCCTTTATGTTTAGTTTCTAGTAGCCCAAACTTTTGATTAAAATCTACAATCGTAAACTTGCTAGTAGCTTCTGATTTGTTGAATACCTGGTTATAAAAATATTGTAATATGAATGTCATAAAATATTGTAATACGAAAACAGTGCTTGTAGTAGTTACAGTTTGCTAACCTAGTTTGTTGTATTATACCTGGTAGTTTGTCACTTGCATAACATTGAAAATCCAATTGCTAGGTTGTCTGTAGGTGAATTTTTCTTGCTAGTGATTATTGATCCTCTTGTTTAAATCTAAGTAATGCTTTCTTTTATAAAAATATCTAAAGTACATTGCATTAAGCTGTTGTATCTCTACTCTATATCACTTTCCTGACTAGAACGTCAACAGGTTGTTGAAGCTCTCGATCCTTACCATCAGTGTCAAGAGTACTGGGAATCTAAGTTCACTTCACCTTCTTCTTTCTCGAAGAGGATGGATGTGAAAGATCTGCCTGCAGCAATTCCGACGACTTTCGATGCTAATGTTGGCACAGGTAGTTCCCATCAGGATAAGACAAAATTATTTGGAGTAAATTTATCAACTAAGATGGAAGAGGATGCATCATATGACAACACTGGTGAATCAGTCGAAGAGGTTCAGAACATACTAGGAGGGTTCTTCAAGAAGGCAAGCCTCGAAGAATTAAGGATGATGCAGAAAATATTCCGCAGCAAGTCAGGAAGCAGCACATGGAGAACAGCATACGGGGCCCTTTTAGATGAGATACAGAAGAATGTGCATAAATAAGAGTAGAGAAGTAACTTAAGATGATTTTTCAGATTTCTGTTACGTCTGCGATAAAACTGCTGGAATCTCTGGGATCTAGAAGAGACATTGCCATCCGGCCACTATTCTTTCCGGTATGAAGTTTAACGTATCAAATCCCCCTTACGCATCATCAAAGTTTTGGCGGGATCATTCTTTTTTGATTTCCATAAAGAATACGGTGGATTCTTGCATGGATAGATTTGCCTGCGCAGCTGGGCTATGATCTTAGGGATTCTCTTCTTTTTCCTGGTCGTTGCGCATGGAGTAGCCAAATGTGAATAATTGCTCATCGGACTGGGCCATTGTACAAAAGATAGTTGACTGATTTATAGATCCAAGAATTTTGAACACATGAAGACGTGATAATGTTTCACCATGTGAATCCAGCATCGTGGGAAGCAAGTCATTTGTGAAATATATCATATGGTTCATCAGTGGCTCGACCGTAGGCTGACGACTAAATGTTCTGTAATTATTTAAAACAATACGCTACATTTGTATGCATGCTTAGGTTGAAGCAGAGCCCAAATCTGAGGTGAGCTAAGCTTCATGAACTAGGACTTCTAAATAACTCGTTGCATTTGCCACATGATTGTTGCATTTGGATAATGGTAATTGTTTTAGGTGATTCCTGTACTTCAATCGTATGCTGATTTAAATGATAGAATGAAGTAGAATACTTGTAGGGTTTGAGCTCTCGGGTCTGCATCAGATGTCATGCACAGGTACAAAAGTCAAGCACTGGTTCTGGAGCTTGGATCCCCACAGAGAACAAGCGCATCAGGTGTCATGCATTGGTTATAAAAGACTCTTCCAGCTACCTCCAACAAACCAAGCATTTTTTTTGTCGTCGTAATATTTACAACCACAGCAATTTCTGCCTGATCCATAGAAGACCACCTCTGTTAGATCAAAACTAGAATCTCAATCAAAATACATTATCCAACTGAAATCAGAGGAGAATATGAGAGCTGTTCTCGCAGCACTCGTAAATCCCAATCAGAATCATTATTGTTCCTTCCCAGTAGATGAATAGTTGAAACCAGATATGCCAAGAGTCGTTTTACGGCCCATCACATGGCTGCTGCATAAGATATTCTATATCCATGCACATGCCTCACGGGGGACATGGAAAAGCCTAACAAAGATTCTGCTGGGATAAGGGCATGTGAGAGTAGATCGGGGTGCTGAGTTCCATGGCCCCCAAGAGCTTCTTAGGTTTGTCCCATCCTGGCTTAGATAGAGGGTGGTCCAAATCCTCCTCCATTCTTTTTTTACCACACCAGCACATGACTCTGCTCGGAATTGAGGTGACACCCCCCCATCAGATGCTGTTTTTTCTCGCATAAGGAAAGATAAGGTTTCATCATCACCTTTTCTCCTCCAGCGACAGTGCAGCTTAATTAGGTTTCGGAAGTGATGGGTTCTTCACCGTCGGATCAGGTGGCCGTGAAAATGGACGGACGGACGGGTCCCCTTGACAGGTTAATGACGGAACTGGATGAGGCAGTCAACCTCGATAGCCGCAAAGGTTGCGGGACCCGTTACCTGGGACCACAGTCACATCCAATCAGGAGGCGTGAAAGGACCAACCAAGGGGCAGGAAACGGGTTACGGATCCGACGGCAAAGGTTGCGGGACCCGTTACCTGGGACCACTGTCACATCCAGTCAGGAGGCGTGCAAGGACCAAGGGGTAGGAAACGGGTTCTGGATCCGACGGCGTCAGGGAAATGGTTCGCACATCTCGAGATGGGTGGAATCTCCCATCCGACCAAAGGTTACCGTTACAGAGACGAAGCGTCGTTTTCCACAAGACGGGAGGGACATCAACACTGTTTCTAATTGCGTTTGTGGAGGAAGGTAAAGGAAGCTACAGTAGTACGCTCGGAGGACGACTTGCTTTGATGAAAGTACGCAGAATAGACGGTTTGCACTCATCGTTTCTACGGACCTCATGCCACGCTGCGTGCAGCATCGGCAAGGGACCCGCTTCGTGGCCATCGCTGCCTCCGATCACAGGGCAGGTGGCGAGCTGGGTAGGAATTAGTGGTAGGGAGAGGGCCATCCTGGCGATCGGCTTTCTATATAGAAGAAAGCCGTCATCGACGCATTTTGATCTCGACTGACCTCTTCCTCGTCTCGTTCGTTCATGGCGTCCGCTATGGTCAATATCGTCGCCCTCCCGCCGCTGCCGGAGGCCTTCCCCTGGTTCAGCCCTCGGATCTCATTCAGCCACGACTCCGCCGACCCCACCCCCGTCGCCCCGCCGGAGGGCCGCCCCGACGGCCATGCGGAGGACTTCGAGTTCCGCCTCCACGATGACCCCGTCACGATGCTCCCCGCCGACGAGCTCTTCTCCGGCGGCAAGCTGGTGCCCATGCAGCTGGCTGCGCCGAAACCGGCTCCGGAGTCGGAGATCGCCCGGTCGGAGCCCCCTGAGACGGCGCGGAAGGTGGACATCGCCGGTCCCGACTCCTACGCTTTCTCCCCCCGCGCGCCCAGGTGCACCACCCGGTGGCGCGAGCTCCTCGGCCTCAGGAGGGCCCTCGCGAAGCCGCCTGGTGTCCAGGTAACCGCCCCCCTGCCCTCCGCTGCGGCCCCGGCCGCTTCCAAGAATCCTATCCCTCGGTCGTCTATCAAGCGTCTGCTACACCGCCACCACAAGCCCGCTTCTCCGGACGCGTCGCTGAGCCTCCCTCTCCTCCGCGACTCAGATCGCGAGTCCGTGGCGATCGCCTCCCGGATCTCCCTCTCCTCCTCCTCTTCCTCGTCCTCCTCCGGCCCCGACCACGAGGACCTCGGGAGGCTCTCTATCGACTCGGACAAACCCAGCCGCGTCCATCCCCGGGTCCGCCTAGCCCGGCCACGCCCCGCAACCCCAGCGTCATCGAGGGTCGGACTCCGGCCGGCGGAACCAGCAGCGCTGGCCCCGCCGCGGGGGGCATCGGTGGACAGCCCGCGGATGAGCTCGTCGGGGAAGATCGTGTTCCATGGCCTGGAGCGGAGCTCGAGCAGCCCTGGGAGCTTCACTGGCGGCCCGAGGCCGCGGCCGCGCGGGGTGGAGCGGTCCTACTCCGCCAACTTCCGCGTCGCTCCGGTCCTCAACGTCGTCCCCGTCTGCTCCCTGCGCGGGTCGGGCAAGCCTGTCTCCGTCTTGCGTCTTGCCCACGTCTTCTCGCCGCAGCAGAAGAAGGACCGGATCGGCTCGGCCCGTAACCGGGCTGAATTGGCCCGGACGGCCCGGCGTCGAGACCAAATCTGCACCCTTCCCCAAAAATAATTTTAGAAAACAGTAAATGAAAAAGAATTCCAGTGATAGTTATTGTTAATCCAAAAAAAATCCGCCTCATGTTGATTTGCTCCCTCTCTCTCTCTCTCTATCCTGTAAATATATCAGGATATTTTTGATGCTAATCATCAGTTGTTTGTGTCTATATATTAGGAAATTAAAGAAATAAAGATAAAACCGGTTCGGATCAATTCGATTCCGGTTCGGTCCATGACCACTGCGCCCTTCAACCGATCCGTAATGAAATGCGTTTCCCTACAAAAGTTCGGGCCAGCCTATTGTTTCTGAGAACGAGCAGAAGTAGCAGCAACTACAGCCATGGCGGCCTGCGCACCTGCTCGCTTCCTTCGTTTACTCCGCCTCTGTTGTCTCATGGCGGACGACGGGGAAAGCCTCGTCCTGATGATGTGATCGGACGGCTCGTATTCTCTTGGTCTTCCTCTGTCCCTTCTCCCTCCCAGTAGCACGCGGGGTCGCCTACGCTTCTGCTGCTGCTGCCGGAGTAGGAGGCAGAGATTCCAATCTCCATTGTCTAACATGCTTGTTTCAGATGCTTTTATCGCCTTCACCGCTTCAAAGATCTCCTTTGCAATTATATATATATACATATACATTGGAGTGAGGAGAAGCATGTGATTCTTGGTTGTACTTTGGTGATCTTTGTTGATGAAAGTGTCTGTTTGTCTTCTGGACCGCGGCATCTCTCGCATGGCCCCTTGGCAGCTAGTGTTGCTACCGTAGTAGGATCATGGGATCTGAATGCAAGCATTGCTAGTAGTAAAACGGGATCTCATACCCTACTATTCTTGAGCATCGAAATATTTTTAGTGTAGCTCATTCTTGTCATTACGTATCATGCTCAAACTCTGCAGTTTAGGTCGTCCTCTTATCGCTATAATGCTCAGGCTATTTACTAATATATGTTGCTTAGGGTTAATTATAAATTAATCTCTATAATTAATTTTTTTAGTATTTTAATTTTTTATATTTTAAAAAAATTATATTGGATATAGTTTATTTTACTGATGAAAATATTGTATGTACTCAATGATAAACAGAAGTGAGATAGAATCAGCTCAGTGATAAATATTATGATATTTTCATTAACAGAATCGATAACGTAAGAAGAAACAAAGTTAAATGTATCACTTTCATAAATACAAGGATCCAATATAATTTTTAAAAATATAAGAATCGAGATATTAAATTAACTAATTAATTAACTTATTATAATATAACTATTGCATGTTTGAATGATATTAATTAGGGAGAAACATATTATTTTAACTTGGGTTGGCTTTGGTTTTCACATCAAATGGATGATCATAAATTAAACTCAGACCCATGTAGGTTTAATTTTTTTACTTTACTAATACACACGTGTAGGTTTTATTAAAATTTTCAGGCATGAAAATATTTGTTGACATTTCTTTTATAAAACAAATGATAATGTAAATTTTTTTTCTTGATACTCTAAAACCAAAAACATAGGCATCAACATATTGACCTTCAAATTTGTAACTTCTTTTTAGAAAATAAAAGCAATCATAAAAAGCATCCTTTAATTAAACAAACCATTTAATTTAAAAAGATATAAAAACAAAGGCTATAATATTAATTGAGTAAAAGTGAAACTAACAAAACCATGTATGTAGAGAGAGTGAAACTGTGAAAATAACAAAATGGAACCCTCTCCCTCTCCTGTGTGGCATATCTTTTTAGAAAATTATGAGGTTGCTAGAAATTTTTTTCGCTGAATACACTCTCTCTCTCTCCTTCAGATCTCTGGTGTGTAGCTAATTGGTTTGGCAATCTTGTCAGATCTAAACATTGGCAGTAGAATTTAGGTTGATGATGTCCTCGTCACCGGCCAAGAAGAGATCACGTTCCAGTCTGTGGCGCACCATTGGCAGTACAATTTAGGTTGATGATGTCCTCGTCACCGGGCAAGAAGAGATCACGTTCCAGTCTGTGGCGCACCAGTCGAAGACAGAGCACGTCCATCCACGAGAAAGTCCGCAAGCTCAACCACGCGACAAAGCTCAATAGCCTTCGTCGTCTCTGATTCCACGTTCTTCATTCCCTTACATGACACGGAGTCAACGATTCCACACCTCTCCTAATTCCCAAGTCACAGTCGTTTGTTTTCATCTCATTGACTCCGTACAGCCGCCGGTTTCCCCGCTAATCGCGCACTTCCCGGCCCACGGATGTCTCGAGCTGTCAACTTTTGGCTATTTGTATCGGGTTCTTCCCATTACCGTGGGTTGAGGGCGGGCGCTGTCGCCCCCTTTCCTTCTCCGTTAGTCAAAGGCCGTTCGAAGAAACTGCGGCGTATCTTTGACTCTATCCTCATCGGTGTCCCACACGTTTGCCATTGCGTGGCTCGGAAGGCAATCTTCCCGCGTCACGATGGGATTGGTATTTTTGGTCCCGTCAAGGATCTTATCATCTTTTTTTTATTGCTGTGAAAAAATACGGTTTTTGCTGCAAAACGTTAATTTTTCTGGAAAATTTTGACGCTTTTGCACGGTCGATTTTATGAAATCGGTGCAGATAGGTGTTGAGATGATAAAAGATTGGATCTTGAAAACCCGTGACTGCAAAAAGGCGTTGCCTTTCTAATGATTCTCTGATTTATTTTATTTTCAAATTGTTTAGGATGTCGGCTGGAGAATCAATTGGTTTCACATTACATGCTTACTCCAAGTCGCGTGGTTGACTGTAAGGTCGTATTTCGTCCCCACCGGTTTGTTCAGGTCATGCTTGATGCTTTTTTTCAGCAATGCTTGACGATTATGCATGTTTGTACGACAGATCGATGTAAATATGCGTTCAGATGAGAAAAGATTGGATCTTGGAGGCTTTTCACAGCGCAAGGAGTTGCTTTTCTTGTGATTCATAATTTGTTTGGCATGTCGGCTCGATAAGCGATTGGTTTCACGTTACAGGATTGCTCGAAGACTTTGGCTGACTCTGAGGTCATGAGTTCCTCACCACAAGTTGATGGAAACCGCAGTTCTTGTCAGCAAGTTGGAATCCAATTTAAGCTTTCGTCTTCCTCTCCCTGTCCTCCCACTTGTCTACCATCTTCGTGAGGAAATGGCGCAAAGACAGACTTTACCGCTGTTGCTGCTGCTCCTCTGCTCCCTAATGGCTGCGGAGGTGGTGACCTCAAGGAGGTCTATCTCCGATGTCCAAGTCGAGGCTTTGCTGGCCTTCAAGGCCTCCATCTCCGATGACCCTCTCGGCGCACTGGCCGATTGGAACACCACCATTCATCACTGCAACTGGAGCGGGCTGACCTGCGACCCATCAACCGATGCCGTCATCTACATCAGCCTTCCCCAGATGCATCTCAGGGGCAGGCTATCCCCGTATCTCGGAAACATCTCCACTCTCCAATTCCTTGATCTCACTGCCAACTACTTCTTCGGTCCGGTCCCTTCCGAACTCGGACTTCTGCCTCAACTCAGTGAGTTTGGTCTGAGTGAGAATCTTCTGTCAGGGCTGATACCTTCAGAGTTTGGTAGCTTGGAAAGTCTTCAGTGGTTGGATGTAAGCAACAATTCCTTCAGTGGAAGCATCCCGGACAGCATCTGCAACTGCACATCTCTCTTAAATCTAATCCTCGGTTCGAATAATCTGACTGGTACGATCCCTTCATGCATCGGTAACTTGATAAATCTTCAGTTCTTCACGGCGTATTACAATTATCTCAGCGGTCCCTTGCCTGATTCATTTGAAAGGCTAACAAATCTGCAGACGCTAGACCTTAGTGTGAATCAGTTGTCAGGAACTATACCTCCTGCGCTCGGTAACTTCTCGCACTTGGAAGTTGTTCAGCTTTACGAGAACAGTTTTGTTGGTGTCATCCCTCCTGAGCTAGGCCAGTGCTCAAACCTGACCTTGTTGAACATTTACAGCAATCAACTCAGTGGCAGCATTCCCCCTCAGCTCGGAGAATTACACAAGCTAAAAGCTTTGCGTGTATATAACAACAAGTTGAATTCAACGATTCCTGCTTCCCTATCCCGTTGCAAGTTGTTAGTCTTTCTTGGTCTTTCTGAGAATGAGCTAACCGGTCGAATTCCATCTGAATTTGGGTCTCTTAGTTCAGTTCAGTGGCTTTCTCTTCATGCCAACAGATTGACAGGAGAAATCCCTGCATCATTGATGAACTTGACGAACCTCAGGTACCTGTCCTTGAGTGAGAATTCACTGTCAGGACCGATACCGCCGAACATAGGATCACTCCACAAGCTGGAGTTTTTGGTCATTCACCACAACTCTTTGGATGGCCCGATTCCAGTGAGCATCACCAATTGTTCTCATCTATTCAATGTAAGTGTTACTTACAACAAGTTCACAGGGGGATTACCTTTTGGGTTGGGTAAGTTGCAGAACTTCACGTTCTTCTCGGTTGGACATAATTTGCTCTCTGGAAGCGTTCCTGAAGATCTGTTCAACTGTAGCAAGCTCAAAACTCTGGACTTGGCAGTCAACAAGTTAACCGGCTCACTCAGTCCAGAGATTGGAAAACTAACCAACTTAGGGATCTTACAGTTGCAGCATAATTCCTTGTCTGGATTGATTCCACCAGAGATTGGAAATCTTAGCATGTTGTTCAAATTACAGCTTCAGAGCAATAATTTTATTGGTCAGGTTCCTACAGAGATCTCAAAGATGTCAAGTCTTCAGGGACTCTTCCTTGGAAAGAATTCTCTTGAAGGAGAGATTCCCAAGCAGGTGTTTCAACTGGAACGGCTTCTTCTGTTGGATCTGCAGTTCAACAGGTTTGTAGGGCCTATCCCAGATGCCATAGGAAATCTCCAACAGCTCGCTTATCTGTACCTCAATGATAACATGATTAATGGCTCAATTCCACAAGCTATGAAGAATCTGCGGCAACTTCTCATGTTGGATCTTTCACACAATCGGCTAAGCGGATCGATTCCAGGTGCTGTGATAGCAAGCATGTCAAACATGCAGTTGTACTTGAATCTATCAAGTAATATGTTTGTAGGTTCTCTGCCACTGGAAATTGGTGGTCTAGAAATGGTTCAAGAAATTGATCTTTCAAACAACCAACTGTCAGGGAGTATTCCTGCTTCGCTGAAGGCCTGTAAGAACTTGTACTCGCTGGACATCTCTGCTAATAAATTTTCAGGTGAGCTACCTGCCAGTATTTTTCCTCAGCTTGACTTGCTTACTAGCTTGAATCTCTCAAACAATGAGTTATCCGGACAACTTCCCAGCAGCATATCAGAGCTAAAGAGCCTTGCCTCCCTTGATGTTTCTCACAATCGGTTCAGCGGACAGATACCAGAGAGCTTGGCTAATCTTACAAGCTTACGAACACTCAACCTTTCTTTCAATCAGTTCCAAGGGCTCATTCCAAAAGGTGGCATATTTAGTAATTTGTCTTCATTGAATTTGGAAGGAAATCCTGCACTATGTGGCTCAACTTCTTCTTCTACCTGCAAGAAAGGAAGCCAGAAGTTGACAACAAAGGCATTGATCATTGTTATTACATTATCCTCTCTATTTGTTTTCCTGTTAGTGCTTTTTGTGAGACTGATCTGCTTCTGGAAACGTGTTAAAAATCAATTCTCACATCACGCCATGGAGCCTAGTACTGAACTTCCCCTCATCCCAGACCTGAAAAGATTCACACGGAGTGAGCTAGAGGTTGCTACCGAGTCATTTAGTGAAGAAAATGTGATAGGTCGGAGCAATTTGAGCACTGTCTACAAAGGAAGGCTTGAAGGTGATGAGCACTTTGTAGCTGTGAAGAGGCTAAACTTGGAGCAGTTTCCTGTTGAGTCTGATAAATGTTTTTTCACTGAACTGAAGGTTTTGAGCACATTGAAGCACAGGAATTTGGTTAAGGTGTTGGGCTATGCTTGGGAATCAGGGAAACTGAAAGCTCTAACTCTGGAGTTCATGGAGAATGGAAATCTGGAAAGCATCATACACAGTCCACAAATCAATCGTTCGAGGTGGACAATCTACGAAAGGTTGCAGGTCTGCATCTCTGTTGCAAACGGGCTTGCTTACTTGCACTCAGGCTATGACTTCCCTATAGTTCACTGTGATCTCAAGCCATCAAACATCCTTTTGGATAGAGATTGGGTTGCCCATGTGAGTGACTTTGGTACAGCTCGCATGTTGGGAGTTCATTTGCAGGATGGAAGCAACCAGACCTCATCTGCAGCCTTCCAAGGCACCATTGGCTACATGGCACCAGGTGATCCTTTAGGTTCCATTTTTCCTTGAACTAGTAATAGTAATATTTCTTAAGTGTGTGTATATATGTATTGCTACAAGTAATCAACCTCCTTAATTCATTTAATTGTGAAAATATAATGTCTTGGCAGTTGAAATATGCACTTTCATTCTAGATCAACCAAATTACATTGAATTACTCATCAGCGACTATCATTATAGGTTAGACAAAGCATGCTAGATAATTTTCTTAATACAATTCTCATGCTAATTTGAGTTGTGTGTTGTTGCTAAAAAGTAGTTCTGCCTTGTATAAGTAGTTTTTGTGCTAAATAGTGTCTGTGTTATGAAGAGTTTGCATACATGAGGAGAGCGAGCACAAAAGTGGATGTGTTCAGCTTTGGAGTGGTTATGATGGAGCTATTCACCAAGAGAAGGCCTACGGGGTTGATCGAAGAAAATGGTATTTCCCTTACATTGCAGCAGCTTTTGGAGAAGGCCATTGTCACTGGACTCGACAGTGTTCTCCAAATAATAGACGGCGACATGAACCTCGCGAGTGAGATAGAAGAAGAAAGAGTGATGGGGGTGTTGGAGTTGGCTTTGTCATGCACTAGATTTTCTGCAGAGGACCGGCCAGACATGAACGAAGTGCTCTCATCGTTGCTGAGACTGATCGGGGACAAGAATTAGCTGGTCGGAATTTTATCTATTTATATAACATCTTTCTGCTTGTTTTACGTTATGTTTCTTCATAGCACTCAGTAGAGTGCAAACTTGAGCAAATCAGGGGAGTTATGTCACTAATTGTATTCTGGACATGTATTTTTTACTAGAAATAACATGCATGGTGGCTTCTTTTTCCTTTTAATTGCCTACCTGTTGCTTCCCCCTTGAGCAAAATGGAGTGGAATCTGAAACGACAGCATTGACTGCCGGTGGCATTTGCTTTTAGTTTCTTGTGACTTGTTGAACTGTAATCTGCTTAGACTGTTGGCTTTTAACCATGTATTACAAAAAGCTTATTGCAGCCAAGGATATTTGCTACATATACGATAAGGCGGTTCGTAGCTCTTATCGTATAGGTGGATTACTTTAACTACTTTGGCATCGAAATCCACAGCATTAAACATGTAAATTCAATGAAGGGGATGCAAGTTTACACTGTCATGGTAATTTGTTGGGAAAAATCTATTAAAGCGGAATAATTTTTTTCCCTCCTTGTGTAACAAAATGAGTTTTAAAGCGGAATAATTTTTTTCCCTCTTTGTGTAACAAAATGAGTTTCTTATCAAAATACAAACTTGATATCAACAACACATATGAACCATAACAACATAAAGAGCATAACAATGAATCAATCACAAAGTGAGACTAAATTTTTAACGTGAAAAATACAATGTCGAAAAAATTACGGGACCATAGTCTACCTTAAACTTATACTATTAATAGTAATAATAATAGGTTTATAGTAAATCTTCTCTAGAATAAACAGAGGATCACAATAACATCAAGAACATAGATCTTGGCTCAACATTAATGTATCATCATGAAAAGAAAATTTTAGGTCTCACAAGATGGATATAGCAAGAAAATACCTTGGAGAGGATAAACTGTAGATCAACACCATTAGGATTGTAGACCTTCCTGTAAGGATTCTCTACATAAAATTTGGGTCAAAACTGATAACATTTGGCTACTGCATAAACTCAAAATCCTATATTTCTCTCTTCTCTTTCTCTCTCTCTGTGTGTCTCTGACGCCACCGCTCACCGTGAGCACATTCGCAACCCTCAACCACACATCTCCTATTTTTTTTTTTTAATTGTTAATTTAGGCTTATGACCCAAATCATTAGTCCAAGCCCACATATGGATTGGACCCAACAATTCTCCCCCTCCCCCCCAGCTTAGATGGTGGGATGTACCAAGCCCGCTCTTCGCCTACATGCTTCAAAATTTTTCTTAGGCAAAAACTTTATCAATATATCTGAATCATTCTCATTGGTATGCCCCTTTTACAAGTGTAATTCTTTCATCTCAAGCACATCACGAATCCAGTGATATCTCACATCAATATGCTTGGATCTAGAATGGTATGTTAAATTTTTGAAGAGATGAATGATACTCTGACTGTCACAGTAAACAGTATATCTTTCGGTTTCAAGCCTAATTCCTGTAGAAACTTTTTCATCCACAACGTTTCCTTGCAAGCTTCAGTAATTATTATATATTCTGCTTCTGTGGTTGATAAAGTAACATAATTTTCTAACTTAGATTGCCAAGAGACTGCTCCCCTTGCAAATGTCATCAAGAACCCCGAAATGGACTTCCTGGAATCAGTATCACTTGCCATGTCTGCATCTATATACTCTTCTAACACAGGTTCATCACTGCCAAAACATAAACACAACCTGGAAGTACCTCTTATATATCTTAATATCTATTTCACTACTGCCCAATGTTCCTTTCCAGGATTAGAGAGAAATCGACTGACAACTCCAACTACATAAGCTATATCTTGCCTAGTACAAACCATAGCATATATCAAACTGTCTACTACATATGAGTAAGACACTCTGGACATTTCTTCTTTTTCTTTTTCACTTGTAGGACATTGTTTCGAACTAAGCTTGAAATGTCCTACAAGTGGAGAACAAACTGCTTTGTCTTTACTCATGTTGAATCTTTTAAGAGCATTTTCAATGTAAGTTGCTTGAGATAGCCAAATCTTCCTTTAACTCACTCATACTTGCCAAGTATTTATTTCATCGATCCTAAGTCTTTCATGGAAAAAGACTTAGCTCTCTTTTAAGCTTTTCAATTTTACTAGTATCATGACCAATAATCAGCATATCATCAACATATAGCAGGAGAATAATAAAATTATTATTTAAAAATTTCTTTATAAACACATAATGATCAAATGTGGTTCTAGTATACCCTTGGCTCATCATAAATGAATCAAACTTCTTGTACCACTATCTAGGTGCCTGTTTAAGTCCATATAAGCTTTTCCTAAGCTTACATATCAGATTTTCTTTTCCCTTGACTTTGAAACATTTTGGTTGCTCTATGTAAATTTCTTCTTCTAAGTCACCACGAAAAAATATTATTTTCACATCAAGTTGCTCAACTTCTAATTTTAAGCGGGCAGCCAAACCAAGAACAACTCGGATATAGGACATTTTCACCATAGGATAAAATATTTCTTCAAAGTCAATACCTTTCTTCTGATTGAATCCTTTCACAACTAGTCATGCCTTGTATCTTTGTTGTGAGCTATTATTTTCAGTATTCAATTTGTAAACCCACTTATTTTTGAGAGCTTTCTTCTCTTTAGGCATCTTTACCAAGTCATAAGTGTGGTTCTCAAGCAAGGATCTCATCTCTTCTTGTATAGATTTAACTCACTCATTCTTATGCTCATGTAGAATAGCTTCTTAGTAAGTTTCTGACTCTCCCCCATCTGTAAGCATAACATACTAATGTGGAGAATATCTAGTAGATGGTTGTCGCTCTCTAGTGGATCTTCTCAATGAAATCTCAATTGATGGTGGAGGTGCTTGTTCAGTTGGTTCAGCATCATCAACTATAGGAGCATACATTCTCACCACGATCTTCTTGTTCATCTCCCCCATGATTATCATGAACTACATGCGAAGGAACTGGACCAAAACACCAAGGAATATAAACATAGGTTTTTAGCTTCTCAACATTATCACCATCATCAAATAATTGGTCTTTAAGAAACATAATATCTTTGCTTCTAATAATCTTCTTGTTCACTGGATCCTATAGTTTGTACCCAAACTCTTCATGACCATATCCTAAGAAGATACATGCTTTTGTCTTGTTATCAAGCTTAAATCTTTCATCTTTGATAATATGAACAAATACTTTACACCCAAAGACTCTCAAGTAATTATAAGATATATCTTTTCCTTTTCATACTCTCTTTGGAATATTATATTTAAGAGGAACTGATGGAGAAAGATTTATCAGGTCAATTATATTTCTCATAGCCTCTCCCAAAATGACTTAGGTAACTTAGCATGGGAAAGTATATACCAAATCTTTTCTTCAATTATTCTATTCATCCTTTCTATCACACCGTTCTGCAGAGCAGTTTTAGGAACTGTTTTCTCAAGCCTGATACCATGAAACCTGCAATAATTCTCAGAAGGACCCATATACTTACCACCATTATCTGCTCGAACACACTTTAGCTTTCTGCCAGTTTCTCTTTCAACACTGATATGAAACATTTTGAAAACATTAAGTACCTGGTCTTTAGATTTTAAAGCAAAAACCCAAACTTTTCTAGAATGATCATCAATAAAAGTAACAAAATAAAGAGCACTTCTATGAGTTCTAGTTTGCATAGTACAAACATCAGTATGAACTAAATCAATAACATCTGATCTTCTAGATGATGGATATGTATGAAATACAACTCTATGTGTTTTTTTAGCTAAGCAATGATCACAAGATTTAAGAGATGTACCTCGTAACTCTGGTAAGAACTTTTTTCTAGTAAGAGTTTGAAGTCCATTCTCGTTGATATGACCAAGCCTCTTATGCCAAAGATCTATACTTTTATCATTCTGAATTGCATTAATCTCTCCTTTGTGTAACTTAGCTTCCATGATATAAAAAGAGTTAAACTTCTTTACTCTCG
>LVTN01000063.1:225111-236190 GCA_001649415.1 Musa itinerans | reverse complement strand
ATACTGGTCTCCAAGCAAATATCTCCAATACCCATAATGTTAGATGTACTACTGTTTCTCATTCTGACATTACCAAAATCACCAGCAGTGTAAGATTTGAAGAAATCACTATGAGAAGTGATATGAAATAAAGCACCAGAGTCAATTACCCAGTTACTGTCCTGAGCTGCAAGACTGACACAACCGTCATCACAAACAATAATGATATCACCTTCAGCAGCAACTGTATTGGTCTCTTTCTCATTTTTCTTCCTTTCATTCTGTTCTGGCTTCCAAAACCTACACTCTTTCTTCATGTGACCTAGCCTATTACAGTGGAAACATTTGATATCTTTTCTAAACTTGGATCTTCCTCTATAACAATGTGGATTTCTGATATGACTTCTTCCACGTCTTTCTTGTTTTTCAGTAACAAATGCACTAGAAGAAGATTCGCCCTGTTTTTTCCTTTTGACATCTTTATTTAGCAAACTGTCTTTAATCATATTTATAGTTAGAGTCCCCTTTGGCGTAGAGTTACAAATTGTCACCATATATGTTTCCTATCTTTTTGGTAAAGAGCCGAGAAGTAATAATCCTTGCATCTTATCATTTATATTCATTTTCAGAGCATCCAACTTATTTGCAAGACTCTGAAATAGGCTTATGTGCTTAACAATATTACCATCATCTTTATACTTCAAATTTACAAGTCTTCTGATGAGAGAAATTATATTTGCCACTATCTTTTTCATAAATATATTTTCTAACCTTTGCCAAACAACATTAGCTATGGTTTCATTAGAAATATACTTATGCAAGTTTATATCCATTCACATCCATTTTCTAATATAGACAATAGTTTTTCTATGTTGAACTTCCCATTCTTCATTGTCTATAGTAGAAGGTTTATCTTTAACCTTGATGGACTTATACAAATCTTTGCAATAAAGCAGATCTTCCATCATACGCCTTCAAGTGGAATAATTTGATGAGTTTAATTTAATTATACCATCTAACTGTTCCATTTCAATCACACAAGAAAAACTAATAACAAACAACCTATTGCTCTGATACCACTTGTTGGGAAAAACCTGTTAAAGCGGAATAATTCTTTTCCCTCTTTATGTATCAAAATACCAACTTGATATCAAAAGCACATATGAACTAGAACAACATAAACAGCAGAATAATGAATCAATCATAAAGTGAGACCAAATTTTAACGTGAAAAACCCAATGCGAGAAAAACCACGGGACTGTAGTCCACTTTAGTGAGACCAAATTTTAACGTGAAAAACCTAATGCGAGAAAACCCACGGGACTGTAGTCCATCTCAAACTTCCACTGTCAATAGTAATGGTAAATGATTTACAGTAGGTCTTCTCTAGAATAACTAGATGATGAAAATAACATCAAGAACATAAATCTTGACTCAACATTAACATATCATCATGAAAAGAGAATTTTAGGTTTCACAAGATGGATATAGCAGGAAAGTACCTCAGAGAGGGTAAACTGTAAATCAATACCGTTAGAATTATAGGGCTTGCTATAAGAATTTTTTTATAAAATTTGGATCAAAAGTGACAACATTTGGCCACTAATTATCGTCAAGTAAAAATTCTCTTTCTCTCTCTACGCCGCCACCACTTGCTGCGTGAACGTTCGATCGTTCGCAGCCCTCAACCACACATCTCCTTTTTTTTTTCTTTTTCTTTTTAATTATTGATTTGGACTCATTCGCACGTTCGCAGTCCTCAACGTTCGCACGTTCACATCTCCTAATATTGGCATTCTTGCATGGCCCCGAGAATGCCAATATTAGCACGGATCGTACAGAAATGTAACTCGCTATTCAAGTAACTATTCAGAGTTCCTAGAGCTCCTTGTAAGGCTTGTTGGAAAACTAGTTGTCGGACCTAATTAATCGCTCTTTGTTGTTCAAACTGAAGAGTTTCATTTTTGTAATTTTCTAATTGTTCCAAACTATTACTAGTGGCATTAATCAAATTTTGTTTTTCTAGTTCTATTTCAGAGTATCCATTCATTCGATACTCATCTGCTTCCATTGCCCCTTTACGTAATTCTTCCGAACCACATATCTTCTTTTTCTTTTATAACCCAAATCATTAGTCGAAGCCCACGTATGGGCTGGATAACACAATTTGCCAGCAAAACAAGATTTGTACTTGAAGAATGTTTAAAGCTAATAGAGACTTGGAGTGTTTTGGACTGCTGCTGAGCATTACAATCTTATATCTCAGTCTTTCACATCTTCTTTAGAATGAGAAGCTTTTTATAGAATGTCTCAAAGAACAAAAGCACAAGTAGAAACAACACGATCTTCCTTTAAATTCCCATAAAAAGATTTTTGACTAATCGATACCCTTTCGCCGTAAAGAAAACAGAAAAAGAAGTGTTTTTTTTTTTTTTGTACTACTGCAGGTTAAGAGAACCTTTCAACACGAGTACTGCACGTATCCAGCAAAATCCATTTCTGAGTTCATGCTTGCAGATCTAGCTAGATTCACGACGGCAAGCATCAAAGACAACAATGACTCAGATTGTGACCGAAGAGGAGGAATATGTTTCTTTGTAAGAAGAATATTGGAATGCAGAGAATGTTGCTTCCCTGAGTGTTGGGAGATGCAGGAATCTAACCTTATTGATCCACACAGTTGATGCAAGTCAATTCATGTGGAATTTGTTGACCACATGTATCTTCACTTGAACAGGAAATCTTAATTATGATTTGGATGGCTTAGGAATGTTGTCATGCTAACATAAAATATCATTGATATAGATACAGTTTTCAACCTCAGTTTTAGGAAGTTTGAAGAAAAATAGCAAAGAAGATATGGTAACGGTGCCGAGAATGTATCATCATCATCTTCCATCACAATAAATTGAAGAAGGTATTATTTCGAAAACTCTTTAAGGTCAATTAGATTTCAGTGTTTGGAAATCTAAATTACATTTACGGAGGCCCTTTTTGTTTGTTACTCTTCAAATTTTCTTGAAGAGTACTGTTGGTGCAATATGGATATTGGGAAGAGAGTCTTCTTACACATGGTGTACACAATGGCTGTGAATGAACTCGTTGAGATCGATTGGAATGAGATCTTTTGATGAATTACTCCAAATCATATATAAAGAATATATATATATGGTGTACACAATGGCTATGAATGAACTCGTTGAGATCGATTGGAATGAGCTCTTTTGATGAATTACTCTAAATCATATATAAAGAATATATATATATATATATATATATATATATATATATTCTGAGCAGAGAGAAGAGCTTTTGAAATGGTTCTGTTGGTGCAATATGTAATCTCACTGTGACTCAAAACTCTTTTTAATCTGATGATTGCAACAATGGCTGTTATATTGTCAGCAGCTGTTCGGTTGGCCAATCTGCCTCTAAGATCATTTGCATTCTATTATGCAGAAATTAACCAAAGATTAGGTAACTTAACTTACCAGCAATGTGAAAAGATTAGGTTGCTTGGCTCCATAATAATCATAGATTTGTAAAAGTAACAGTGCTTATTATAATTAACTAGCTAGAGAAGGAATTAGCTTCAAGGATTCAAACAACTGGCTTAAATAGTTGTGAACATCAAGTATGATGGTATTATATACAAAATGATAATAATACTATTGTAGATGAATGTTTAAAATGATAACAAAAATTTCATATGTGAATTGAGAAATTGGAAGGGGGAATTATTTGTGATTTCTCTTTGTAGAATTTTTATGCTAATCTGAGTTTCCATGTTGCTGAAGAGAGAGAAAAAAAGTTGTGCATTCTTGTGCTGAATGCTGTGATTGTGTTGTTCAATAGTTTTCATATATGTAGTGGATATCAATCAAATGATATCGTCAGTACCGAAACCGACGAAGGATGAGAATTAGATGGAGTCTTCTACCTGTGGTGGAATGCCTTTCTGCAAACTATGATGAACTCTATATGGTGGAATGCCTTTCAGCAAACTCTGATGAACTCCATATGGTGGAATGCCTTTCAGCAAACTATAATGAACTCCACATGGTGTAATGCCTTTCCACAAATTATGATGAACTCCATATGGTGTAATCCCTTTCAGCAAACTATGATGAACTCCACATGGTATAATGCCTTTCTGCAAATTATGATGAACTCCATATGGTGTAATGCCTTTCTGCAAACAATGCTTATAAGAGTGTTGGCAGAATAGATGAACTCCATACGGTGTAATGGCTTTCTGCAAATTATGAGCAAACTACTTGACTCATGTTACCAATGATTCTTTCTACCCTTTCTTTACTGTATTATGGTCTCTTTTTCTCTTTAAATGCCAAGTGCTATAATGGAGTAGTGTATTTGCTTTTAGTTTCTTTCTTGTGACTTATTAAATACACTTTTCACTATCAACCATGTGTAATTAGAGAAAAAAAAAAAAAGCTCGACTCAATTTTACTACATAAATACATTGATTTAGTAAAGCTCATAAATGTATTACTATTAACTTGCATAGGAGCATTTTCACTCAGATCATTCAGGTTCAGCAAAGTTAATGTACTAATTGTCCCAACAAATCAAGTCATAATAAATAATATTAGAATCGACGCGAATGAACTTGGCCTAATATAGCAATCACCATGCTACGATAAACTTATCATCTCAAATGCAGATACTATAATATTCATATTAGCTTTGATATGCGTTTGCTTCAGATTAATAGAATCTTTCGAGACATGAATATCGATCAGTATGCATATATGCTCCCAGTTGCATGAATCTAGCAAGTTCCATCTCTCAAGAACACAATTCATATTTGCAAATCAACCTAGATTCATGACAGGAAGCACCTAACCTACTCTCTATTTGAATAAGGCAATAATGACTTGGATTGTGAATGAGAAAGTATGAGGGCCATCAAAATAGAATTTGTCTGAGAATTTTACTTCAATGCATGTTGGGAGACACACATCAAGTAATATGGTATATTCAAAATGACATAACACCGATTTAAATATTATCGCCACGATGACCATTTAAAATGTCTTAAATTTCTATATGTGAATTGTGAATTGGGCCTTAAACCTACCTTCTCATCCTTGGTGCCAATTGAGAGGATAAATTACTTGTGTATTCTCTCTCTTAGGAGAATCTTATGCTAATCTGAGTTTTCTATGTTGCTGAACCAGAAAAAAAAAAAAAAAAAAAAGGAAAAAAGCTCTGCATTTGTGTGCTGAAAATTGTGATTGTGTCATTGAGGAGTATGCGTACATGTGGTACATATCAATCAAGCTGATTAAGGATGAGGATTATTAATTGGTGTCTTCTAAACCAAGTGTTGACCTAGTGACAGATATAGTTAAGGACAAGTACTCTCTATATATGACGAGATTAGAGGGTCATCACACTGTACACTGTTAAAATCAAACCTTTTAAGTGAGTGAGATTGTAATGCCAGGATAAAAGCTTGAATTCGTTTACAAAGCATTTTGGATCATTTATCACATCAATTCAAACTAACAGTGTTCATCATTTAATGCGCTTAGAGAGCTGATCATCAACACTCTGAAAGTCACAAGAATCACAAATGAAGTGAAGCTCACTCACTCTTTTCAATGATTTCGTACACTTCACTATAATGATTCTATCACTTGTCTATAAAATTAAGTTAGTAGAACCTTCCGAGACATGAATGTCGCATGTTCTCCATTAATCCATAAAATAATAACTTTTTTTTGGTATTATTTAACCCGACCAACACTTAAGGAAAACCCTATTGTTTCCTCGAATCTTGCTGCTATCCTACCAGTAAACATAAAACTTCAGCAAGAATTTTTCCTCTTTTTCAACAAAAGAATCAACATATAAATCAGAGAAAGGAGGAGTCAGTAATCCAAATTCCAACTCTCTCTCTCTCTCTCTTCTTTTAATTAGTACCCTTTAAAAATTTCTCCTTTGTGAAATAACATGTGGATCTAAAGACAATGATGATATGCGTAAAGAGTTGATACTCTTTGACTAAATGGGACTTCCAACTCGAAGCTCAACTCTTTTTTTGTTTTTTCTCTCTCTCCACTGTGTTTAGGCATTGCTCTTGTCTTGGAGACATGAGCAAAGGCGCTAAACATCATCCTTATATATCATCAAAGGTACCAAGCTACATGGGGCATTCTCATACCACTCTGAAAGTCACAAGAATCACAAATGAAGTGAAGCTCACTCACTCTTTTCAATGATTTCGTACACTTCACTATAATGATTCTACCACTTGTCTATAAAATTAAGTTAGTAGAACCTTCCGAGACATGAATGTCGCATGTTCTCCATTAATCCATAAAATAATAACTTTTTTTTGGTATTATTTAACCCGACCAACACTTAAGGAAAACCCTATTGTTTCCTCGAATCTTGCTGCTATCCTACCAGTAAACATAAAACTTCAGCAAGAATTTTTCCTCTTTTTCAACAAAAGAATCAACATATAAATCAGAGAAAGGAGGAGTCAGTAATCCAAATTCCAACTCTCTCTCTCTCTCTCTTCTTTTAATTAGTACCCTTTAAAAATTTCTCCTTGTGGATCGCAAGACAATGATGATATGCGTAAAGAGTTTATACTCTTTGACTAAATGGGACTTCCAACTCGAAGCTCAACTCTTTTTTTGTTTTTTCTCTCTCTCCACTGTGTTTAGGCATTGCTCTTTTCTTGGAGACATGAGCAAAGGCGCTAAACATCATCCTTATATATCATCAAAGGTACCAAGCTACATGGGGCATTCTCATACTTGATGATTTCTTTATCATTTTATTCATTTTCGTTAACAATGAATAGTAATCTTGATCTTATCCTTGTTAGTATTTCTTTTAGAACGAATGTTGCGTTCAACACAAGGAAAAGAAAGAAAAAAATGAAGTGAGAGAAGCAATTATCCATCTGAAGAGAATAAATTGGTCTCGCCTTTCTCTTTTCAAAGATTGTCAAGAAAAATCTCGAAAGGCAGTCTTCCGGATGTATTCCATTGTGTGAGATGTTATAATACGTATTTAGTGTTATTCTAGAAATTTCAAAATTAAATTTAGGTTAAAATTAATTAAGGGTATTTTTTTATTAGATATGTTATTCTTCTAATATATCTTTAATTAAATGTGGAGGTGAAGATCTAATGAAAATCGTAATTGGATTAGGATCACAAATCAAACTAAGTTAATTAAATTAGGATTTCTAAATATATTAGGGTTAGGATTCTTAGAGAGACAAGATATTCATCCTATAAATACAACTCCTCCCCTCCTCTTCTCCCCAAGCCATCATGAAAGGAGGAGCGAGGCCAAAATGCAAACCGTGGGAGAGAGGAGTAGACGACGGTGGACATCACGCTTGCCGAGTATGGATCCTCCTCTTTTTCTCGTTAATATGTTTCGTCGATGCCTTTTTCTCATATCATGATCTGTTTAGGATGATATGGATCTCTCTCTTTTTATTTACTGAGGAGAAAGAAGAGTGAGTGGTACAATCTGCCTGTAGGGATGGATCTTCTTAGAGAAAAAAGGAATATTTCTTATTCCTTTTACATGGTTGTTGAGTTTAGTCTTAAAATCATTCAATCTTCCATGTTTTACTCTATGGTATGATACGATCTTCTTTACTTTTCAAGTCAACGTCTCCTTAGCATATCCACAAGAAGATTATGATTGACTTGATGAATGAATTCTTTGCTAAAAGGATGAATTAGATCTCTGTAGTTTATGCTAATGCAATCAAAAGATCATAATATCTATTTGGAAAAACCGGTTAAAGTAGAATAATTCTGTAAATATCAATTAGCACAGTATAAATAATAGAGCAATAAATCAATCGCACAGTGATACCAAATTTTTAATGTAAAAAACTCAATGTGGGAAAAACCACAAGACCGTAGTCCACCTCAAAACATAGATCTTGACTCAAGAATAGCAAATCATCATCACCTAGAATGCATCTCATCAAAAGAGAATTCTAGATTTCACAAAGTAGGTATAGTAGAAAAATATCTTAGAGAGGGTAAACTGCAGATCAACACTATTACGATTGTAGAGCTTGCTGCAAGGATTCTCTGCATAAAATTTGGGCCAAAACTGACAACGTTTGGCCACTGATCGTCAAGCAGAAAACTTAAGATCCTAATCTTTCTCTTTTTTTCTCTCTCTCTGTGTGCCGTTGTTGCTGCACATATGGGTTGGACCCAACAATTCTCTCCCTTCAGCTTATATGGTGGGTTGTACCAAGTCCGCTCTTCGCCTACATGCTTCAAGCTTCTCCTTAGGCAAAGATTTTATCAACATATCTAAACCATTCTCATTTGTATGCACTTTTTCCAACTGTAATTCTTTCATCTTAAGCATATCACAAATCCAGTGATATCTCACATCAATATGCTTGGATCTAGAATGATATGTTAAATTCTTGGAGAGGTGAATGACGCTTTGACTATCACAGTAAACAGTATATCCTTTCTGTTTCAAGCCCAATTCCTGTAGAATCTTTTTCATCTATAAAGCTTCCTTGCAGGCTTCAATAACTGCTATGTATTCTGCTTCTATGGTTGATAGAGCAACATAATTCTGTAACTTTGATTGCCAAGAGATTGCTCCCTTTGCAAATGTTATCAAGAACCCCGAAGTGGACTTCTTGGAATCAGTATCACCTGCCATGTCTGCATCTGTGTAACCTTCTAACATAGGTTTATCATTGCCAAAACATAAACACAACATGTAAGTACCTCTTAGATATCTTAATATCCATTTCACTGCTACCCAATGTTTCTTTCTAGGATTAAAGAGAAATCGGCTGATAACTCCAATTGCATGAGCTATATCTGGTCTAGTACAAACCATAACACATATCAAATTGCCTACTATAGATGAGTAAGGCACTCTGAATATTTCACTGCTGCCCAATGTTCCTTTCTAGGATTAAAGAGAAATCGGTTGACAACTCCAACTGCATGAGCTATATCTAGTCTAGTACAAACCATAGCACATATCAAATTGCCTACTGTAGATGAGTAAGGCACTCTGAACATTTCTTCTTTTTCTTTCTCGCTTGTAGGATATTATTTCGAACTAAGTTTGAAATGACCTACAAGTAGAGAACAAACTGCTTTGGCTTTACTCATGTTGAATCTTTCAAGAACCTTTTCAATGTAAGTCTCCTAAGATAGCCAAATCTTCATTTTCTTTCTATCACGAAGAATCTTCATGCCAAGTATTTGTTTCACCGATCCCAAGTCTTTCATGACAAAAGACTTAGCTCTCTTTTAAGCTTTTCAATTTTACCAGCATCATGATCAATAATCAGTATATCATCAACATATAGCAGTAGAATAATAAAATCATCATCTGAAATTTTTTTTATAAATATACAATGATCAGATGTAGTTCTATTATACCCTTGGCTTATCATAAATGAATCAAACTTCTTGTACCATTGTCTAAGTGCCTGTTTGAGTCCATATAAGCTTTTCCTAAGCTTACACACCAGATTTTCTTTTCCCTTGACTTTGAAACCTTTTGTTTGCTCCATATAAATTTCTTCTTCTAAGTCACCATGAAGAAATGCTATTTTCACATCAAGTTGCTCAACTTCTAAATTCAAACGGGCAGCCAAATCAAGAATAATTCGGATAGAGGACATTTTCACAATTGGAGAAAATATTTCTTTAAAGTTAATACCTTTCTTCTGATTGAATCCTTTTACAACTAGTCGTGCCTTGTATCTTTGTTGTGAGCTATTATTTTCAGTCTTCAATTTGTAAACTCATTTATTCTTGAGAGCTTTCTTCTCTTTAGGCAACTTTACCAAGTCATAGGTGTGGTTCTCAAGCAAGGATCTCATCTCTTCTTGCATGGCTTTAACCCACTCAATTTTATGCTCATGTAGAATAGCTTCTTGATAAGTTTCTGGCTCTCTCACGTCAGTAAGCATAACATACTCATATGGAGGATATCTGGTAGATGGTTGTCGCTCTCTAGTGGATCTTCTCAATGAAATCTCAATTGGAGGTGGAGGTGCTTGTTTAGTTAGTTCAGCATCATTAACTGTAGGAGTATCATCACTGACATTCTCACCACGATATCATTTTTATGCTTCAGAAAATAAACCCAAACTTTCTTGAAATAATCGTCAATGAAAGTCAACATATACTTGGCACCACCCTTAGACTTAACACGAGCTGGACCCCAAAGGTCTGAATGAATATAGTCAAGAGTACCTTTTGTTTTGTGAACTGCCAGAGAATTAAAGTTGACTCTTTTCTGCTTTCCAAAAATGCAGTGTTCATAGAGATCCAATGGCCCAGTACTCTGTCCGCAAAGTAGACCCCTTTTGCTCAATATGCTCAAACTTTTTTCGCTCATATGACCCAAACGGATATATCATAATTTGGTGATATCAGAATCGGACAATACCGAGCCTGTGACAGTAGTTCCCTGCAAAATATATAAGCTACCAGACCTACAAGCTTTCATAACAACAAGGGCACTTCTAGAAACTTTCATAACTCCACCTTCAGCTGTGTATATACACCCAAGAGCCTCTAGGGTGCCTAAAGAGATGAGCGTCCTCACAATACCATCATGCATTTTAATTCGGATTGTGCCTCTACCAACAACATCACACGCGACATTATTGCCCATCAAAACAATTCCACCATTACAAGATTCATACATGGAAAACAAATCTTTATTGAGACACATGTGATAAGAACAACCCGAATCTAAAATCCATTTATTTTTAGACTTTGTCCTGTCATCAGTAGCAAAGAAAATATTTCCAACATTCTCATCAGCTGCTACACTAGCTTCAGCGAACTCCGTAGTTTTCTCAATAAAATTTTCTTTTTTCTTTAATTTATTTTTTTAATTTAAAGCAATCAGTCTTAATGTGCCCCATTTTATGACAATATCTGCATTTTAAATTTTTATATCTGGATTTAGATCTACTACTATTAAATTCTCTTTTATCTATTCTACCCCTGACAACCAGACCCTCAACCTGATTCCCTCTACTGTCCCCAGTGATATCCCTGTCTATCTGCTCCTTAGATTTTAGTG
>LVTN01000063.1:172352-224416 GCA_001649415.1 Musa itinerans | reverse complement strand
TTTCTCGACAACGATCTTTGTTATTGTCATCGTTGCCAAAAGATCCCGAAACTAAGCTTTGATACCAGTTTGTTAGAGCTGGCCCCAAGAAATTACCAAAGGATAATTTGGCAACCTAATAAAGACAATAAACCAGAATGAAAATAAAAGAAATAAGAACACCAAATTTACGTGGTTCGGTCAATTGACCTACATCCACGGACGAAAGAGGAGCAAATCACTACTATAAAAGAGGGACAATTACAAATGCCTTAGGAAGATATTCCTGAGCCATAAAACACCCAAACTATACTGAACAAGAAAAACTTAAACTATAAGCCCAAACTATTTAACTGAGTATGGACTTAAACCCAAAGCAAACACTTAGGTTTTTCTTGTGGTGCATCTGACTTCAAAGCCTAGGCCCTTATTTATAGTTTAAACAGGAGATACCAAACTTAACTTTCCTGATGTGGGACTAAAATGGGACTTACCAAACTAACACCTTCTCGCTGATATGACCAAGCCTCTTGTGCCAAAAATCTATACTTTCACCTTTTTAAATTACATTAATCTCTTCTTTGTGTAGCTTAGCTTCCATGACATAAAAAGAGTTAAGCTTCTTTCCTCTTGCCATAATTAGAAAACTTTTAGTGAGTTTTCATTTACTTTCACCAAAATAATACACAATGCCCTCGTCATCAAGTCTACCTGTAGATATCAAGTTAAGACGAATATCTGGAACATGCCTTACATCTTTAAGTATCAATTTGCTCTAAATACTGGTCTTCAAGCAAATATCTCCAATACCCACAACCTTAGATGTACTACTGTTTCCCATTCTAACATTACCAAAATTACCAACAGTGTAAGATATGAAGAAATCACCATGAGAAGTGACATGAAATGAAGCACCAGAGTCAATTACTTAGTTACTATCTTGAGCTACATGACTGATACAACCGTCATCACAAACAATAGTGATATTACCTTCAGCAGCAACTGTATTGGTCTCTTTCTCATTTTTCTTCATTTCATTCTGTTCTCGCTTCCAAAACCTTACACTCTTTCTTCATGTGACTTGGTCTATTACAGTGGAAACATTTGATATCTCTTCTAGACTTGGATCTTCCTCTATAACCATGTGGATTTCTACTATGACTTCTTTCACGTTTTTCTTATTTTTCAGTAACAAATGCACTAGAAGAAGATTTACCATGTTTTTTCCTTCTGGCATCTTCATTTAGCAAACTGTTTTTAACCATATCTATAGTTAGAATACCCTTTGGCGTGGAGTTGCAAATTGTCACAACATATGTTTCCCAACTTTCTGGTAAAGAGCTGAGAAGTAATAATTCTTGCATCTCATCATCTATATTCATTTTCATAGCAACCAACTTATTTACAAGACTCTGAAATAGGCTTATGTGCTCAACAATATTACCACCATCTTTATACTTCAAATTTACAAGCTTTTTGAGAAGAGAAATCTTATTTCCCATTGTCTTTTTCACAAAGAGGTTTTCTAACCTTCGCCAAACAATATCAGCTCTGGTTTCATCAGAAATATGCTCATGCAAGTTTATATTCATCCATCTTCTAATATAGGCAATAGCTTTTCTATGTTGAACTTCTCATTCTTCATCGTCCATAGTAGAAGGTTTATCTTTAACCTTGATAGGCTTATACAAATCTTTGCAATAGAGCAAATCTTCCATCATACGTCTCCAAGTGGAATAATTTGATGAGTTCAATTTAATTATACCATTTGACTGCTCTATTTCAATCACACAAAAAAAACTAGCACCAAATAACCTGTTACTTTGATACCACTTGTTGGGAAAAATCTGTTAAAGCAGAATAATTCTTTTCCCTCTTTGTGTATCAAAATGGGTTCCTCATCAAAATACCAACTTGATATCAAAATACAAATATCAACCAGCACAGTATAAATAATAGAGCAATAAATCAATCGCACAGTGAGACCAAATTTTTAACATGGAAAACCCAATGTGGGAAAAACTACGAGACCGTAGTCTACCTTAAACTTCCACTATCAATAGTAATGATAATAGGTTTACAGTAAATCTTCTCTAGAATAACCAGAGAATCACAATAATATCAAGAACATAGATCTTGGCTCAAAAATAGCAAATCATCATCACCTAGGATGTATCTCATCAAAAGAAAATTCTAGATCTCACAAAATGGGTATAACAGGAAAATATCTCATAGAGGGTAAACTACAGATCAACACCGTTAGGATTGTAGAGCTTGCTGCAAGGATTCTCTGTATAAAATTTAAGCCAAAACTGACAACGTTTGACCACTGATCGTCAAACAGAAAACTTAAGATCTTAATCTTTTTCTCTCTCTCTGAGTGTCATAGCACACGTTTCTACTCTAATTAGTGATTTAAGTTTAAAAGGCTCAATTGTCTAAGCCCATACATGGGCTAGACCCAACAAAAACATGTATTTCTACTGTAATTTTCTAAAGGATCGACTTGCGGCAAACAATAGACAGATTGCAATCATGAATCAAAACCAAATACTATGAGTCGAAGCCATACTTACCAACATAAAACCTGCAACTATGAGTCGAGCCTAATCCCTTCTTGCAAGCCAGAAGGTGCCGATCTGCGGAGGCCAGCACAAGGCACTGTCCTGTCCGAGATAGCTAACCCGATGTGCAGGCACAGGTTATGCAACGACGTTCCGTGCGAGCAGCACGCTGCCTGCCTGGCACACGACATCAACGCTTGGGACCCACGATGCTTGCATGGTCCTTCGCTGGACGTGTAGCCTTTCACCTTGTCGCGAGTCATGCGACTCCCCCAGTCTCTTTCTTTCGGTCTCCGATATGCATCACTTGTTTCCCATGAGCTATATGTAGTTAATGCAGCAGCATCATGGCCAACTCTTACAGCACGGTGACAGCACATGACACAACACAAAACACATGGTCTGCATGACCCGCCGATAAGGACCGTTAGAGCGCATGGCTGCTGCTATGCCACCATCCTCTTTTTTTTTTTTCTTTTCTCCTCGATAGTTTTATCCTTTAAAAAATTGATAATTTTGAACTTGATACGAGGAAAGTCAATTTTGATTTTAATATATTTTAATCTTTTGACTTACTTAATTGGGTTAATGTTTAGCTCAATTCTCGACTTGTCTAAGTAGGATTGATTGGTCTAATTTAAGGTTTTATATAGAATTAAAAAATAAAATATAATTTTTTTATAGTTTTTCATATATGACATATTGATAAAATTTTATATGTGATAAATAAAAATTTATTTATTGTTCTTGAATATTTATTTAATTATTCACATACATATATTTGAAATTATAAAATAATATTTATTTTTCACATAAAGATATGATTTATCATGGTTATAGTTATCATATGAGTTTTTTTCTCATGTTGATTAATATTTAATAATTATTATACTTATTATTTTATTATTAATAAATTATTTTGACATACATTAGATTAAAAGAGACTTAGAATATTATTTATAATTTATTTTCTTAAATTTTATTTAATTGATAGTTATCAAAATGGCCTAAGATGATAGACTTATGAGATATAAATTATAAAAAATATTTTATTATTTTTAAGATATGTATATTTTATATTATTTTATTGGTCTTATAGTCACTAAAATGATTTGGATCAAATACTTATAAAATTATATTAAAAATTAATGCTAAATGATATTAAAGAAATAATATTTATAATGACACATATAATTAGAAATTTTATATAATTTCTAAAAAAAATATACTTCAAATAATTATGTAATGAGATACAATGATATTATTTTGGATAATTCTTATAGTTTAGAATTATATACCCAAAGATAACAATATTATTCCATATGGATATTAGTCCTTTAAAAATAATTTTTAGTAAATATTAGATATGTCAATATTTCAATATTGATATTAATAGTTCATCATATATTAAAAATTTAAAGCATTAATGTTGTTTTATTTTTTGCAGTGATATTTTCTTTCATACACTCTCATGTTTCTAGTGTTCCTATATTCTCTGATTTAAATTATTCAGAATGGTTAGAGCATGTGCAGTTTATACTGGGCATATTAGATCTTGACTCAGCATTGTCTGTTGAAAGGTCTGCAGATTTGACTGATGAAAGTACTGTGGAACAAATTAATGAAATGAATGTTTGAGAAAAATCTAATAGGCTTAGTTTAATGTTTATAAGAATGACGATTGTAAATAATATAAAGTCTTCGTTACTGACTATAGTTAGCGCACAGGAATATTTAAGGGCTATTGAAGACAGATTTAAATCTATTGATAAGTCATTGATCGATACATTAATGAAGGAATTAACTACGGCTCAATATGATGACACTCGAGGAATTCAAGATCACATCCTCAATATGGTTGATAAGGCCATGAAAATTAAAGCATTATACATGAATGTTGATGATTTTTTTCTTATATAATTTATTCTTAATTCTCTTCCTTCTCAGTTTGGCCCATTCAAAGATAAGTGGAACTTGAATGAGTTGATTAGTATATGTGTTCAGGAAGAATTAAGATTAAAGTAGAAAATATCTCACAATATTCTGACTACTGCTCATCGGGTTGATAATAAGAAAAGAAGGTTGAAGTGCCATCCATCAAATAAGTTTGTCAAGTTTGGAAATATTAAACATCCTACAAAAATGAAAGTCGTCATAGTAAAATGCTTCTTTTGTGGTAAGAAAGAATATATGAAAAGGGATTGCATTAAATACAAGAGTTAATTTGAAAAGAAAGGTAAAAACTTAACTTTTGTATGTTTCAAATTAAATATTATAGAACTTCCTTCCAATACTTGATGGATTAATTTTAGTACTTCAATGTTACTAATAATATGCAGCGACTTCTTTTAATTTGGAAGCTAAAATAATATGATAGATTTGTTATTATGAGAAATCAATTCAAAATGAAAGTAATGTCAATGAGAATTTATCGCCTATGCCTCAAGACAAGTCATCTTATGGATAATCTTGCTGACACATGTTATGTTCGTATTATTCCTAGAAATTTAGCTTTTCTATCTAGAATTAATGAGTTAGGATATTATTTTTCTTTTGTAACTATAAATCATTATATTTTATGATTTAATAAAAGTTAGTTCTAAAATTTTATGTGATGATTTATATAGAATTAATTTAAATTTTGAGTTTACAAAGTTGGTTCTATAATCAAATGTTCAATTGAAATATAGTTTTAATAATAAAATATCTTCAATATTATGACATAGATGTTTAGGGTATATGTTCGAGGAAAGAATTGAAAGATTAGTGAAAGATAAGATTTTATAGGATATTGACTTTATTGATTTTGATATTTGCATAGATTATATTAAGAAAAAGCAAACTAAGTATGTAAAGAAAAATATCATAAGAAATAAAGAACTCCTTAAGATCATTCATATCAACGGTCCACTCTATATTTTTTCTTTGAATGGAAAAAGATATTTCATCACATTTATAGATGATCTGTCCAGATATGATTATATATATCTAATACATAAAAAGTCTCAAAAACTGGTGACACTTTTGAAAAATACATAAATGAGGTAGAGAGATAATTAGATAAAAAAGTCAAAATTATTAGATTTGATAGAGATGGTGAATTTTGTTAGGATCGAGTCGGTACTAAGATGTTAATTTAGTACAGTGGTAAAAACGTTGATTTCGAAAAATATTCGTTCATTGAAAATCGATCGGAAAGATGTTAACTTAGAAACCACTATAAAATTGGTTTGTTGTCTTTTACTTTGTTGTTTACCTTTGCTGCAAATCAACTATCCTTTTACACCCCTCTTCTCCTTTTTACATGTTTAGGAGATGACCTTTTACAATCACTCACTCCTCTCTAAGCAGAATTCTAAACTTAGAATTAGAGGAGATACTGGCAGTACCACCGCCTACAGCACTAACATTGGGCAGTACCACCGCCTGACACCCTACCACTAGGTGGTACCACTACTTGACAAAGTGCCATGACGATTCCACTTGTTAGGTCATTGCTTGGGCCTTTTCACTTAGCCCAACATAGCCCAAACTTGGGCCCAATTGGCCCCCAATTGAGTTGGCCCAATTCCAACTCAATTATGTGCTAACTATGAATTTTAAGGCATACACTAAGCTAAATAAGTCTGGTAAGTCTAGGTTTCTTCCGGCGAGCTTTCGACGATCTTCCGACGAACTTCCAACGATCTCTCGATAATGTTCTAGTGGACTCCCATCAAGCTCCTAGACTTTACGATGATCTTTTTGGCGATTTCTGACAAGCTCCTTTGGTAAGCTCCTGGACTTCTTGGTCATTTCCGACAGAACTTCCAATGAATGTTCGGACTTCCGACAAACTCTCGAACTCCCAACGAAATCTCGTTCTTGACTCCGAGACTTCATTTTGCTCTATACATTGATCGCTATCGTAGTTCTGCACACTTAAAACCTACTTCAATCTAGACAATTATTATAAAGCTTAAATCAAATATTGTCCGACATGTCATTGGTTCATCGACGCTTCGACCGATTGTTCGGTGCATCGTTCTCTATTGCAGCTTATTGCCCAATCGGCCAGCTGACTTCTGCAACTTTGATTTCCTTAGTGTAATTTTCGCTCTTTTTGGCCCGATGCCGGAACCCATGGTTCGAAGCCTTCTATCAATATGTCGACCGATCCTCTGGCTCGACATCTAATCTTCTGACATATTCTACTCCGGCCCAACATGATTCTTCCTTCTTTTAATTGTCTCTCCCTGATTGAAGCTTCCTATGTCAATCAAAACGTAGATCAGATAAACACTATCAATTTGTTTCATCATCAAAATTTGAGATTCAACAATCTCTCTCTTCTTGATGATGACAACCAATTGATGACAAAATTAACCTTAACTCCCCCTATCAATATGCCATACTGATAGAACCTTGAATTCAAATTGAATTCAAGTCAAAGTAATATTTCATTATGAAATCATTATGAGTCTAAGCAACATGTCATCATAAAATCATGCATAATCCAAATTTCAATACATCATTCCATGCATGATTATCATTATACCTTCTCCCCTCTTATCATCAATAAAAAGGAGAAGTGCAACTATGCAAGCTAGTAAAATAGCAAGTATTGAACATACAAGCTAGCAAGTTTTAGAGATGTGCAGAGTTTAGCATGTTTGCTTTTCTTTGCAATGTTTAAGCTAGTAAGTTTTCGGAAAAGAACGCAAGATAGCATTTTTGCCTCTTGTTGAAATATGCAAGCTAACAATTCTTGCTTTCTTTTGTAATGTGCAAGTTAAGTTTTGCTTCTTGAGATAAGTAAGATAGCACTTTTGCTTCTCTTGAGATTGCAAGATAGCATTTCTTGCTTCTATTTTGATATGAGTAAACTAATAAGTTTTGCCTCTCTTTGTGATGTGTACGTTTGTAATTTTTGCTTCACTTTAGATGTACAAGCAAGCAAGCAAGTTTTTCTATCTTTGAAATGTGCAAGCGAACAAATTTATCTCCCTCTTTGTCATTGTCAAAAAGAAGGGAAGAATACAATTTTGTAATTCTTTTTCCCTTTACAATAATTTTCAAAGCATGACAAAGATAAATAACAAAGATAAATTTATATCAATATTTCAATCATAAAAAATGAAAGAAAGTCATGATTTTTTTGACAAATCTCTTCTTTTGTATATAAAATGAATGATAGGAAATGATCTTGATTTAAAAAGAAAATTTAAGTCTAAAAACCGAGAAATCAAGATCATGATCCGAAAAATGTATAAGAATAATTTATAACTTTGAGAGATTTAATATATCTAAGTTTATCATTCAAGCTAGCAAATTTGGTTCTCTTGAAATGCTAGCTATTTTCTTTCCCCCTTTTGTCATTGTAAAGAAGAAAGAAGAAGGGAAGAACATAATGGTGTAAATGTTCAAGTCATCATAAAAAAGATTTCAAGAAAAAATTAGTGATGAGATATACTTCATGAATGCAAGGAATTATACAAAGAAAATCATCTCATAAAAGATAAGATCATGTGAATACTAAAAGACATGATTTATTTTGATAAATATTTTCTTAAAAGAGTGAATCATACGTGCATTAAGAAAGATGTTTCATGTTGAATATATCAGAAGTCGTAAATATGATAAATGATTTAGTTGGATATATCATCTCATTAGTAAAATGAGTCATAGATCCAAAATCATCATCAAAATCACTTTTCAAAAAATTCAATGAAGGTGACGTAGATAGATTCACATGAGAACTTGATTCATGTATAATGTCTCAATTAAAAAAAAAATTCAAAAAATTAAAGATTCATCTAGAAAATTCTCCTCTTTAAATAAATGACAAGAAGAAACAAGGAGAAAAATGTCTAAGATCTCAAGTATCAAATATCAAGAAATCAAAATCGTGATTTGGATTAATAACTCATTCAAATCTAAGTCATTAAAATCACTTTAATAGTTCAAGAGATTTATAAAATAATATAAATAGATTCATTAATCTCATTTTTGAAAAATCGATAAAGTAGTGAAAAAAAAAATTTCAAGGAGAAAGCTTTCCTCTTTTTAGTGTTTCAATTCATATGATTGATTTCATATAAGCATGCCCAAGTTTTTATACCAAATCAAAACATGCATCATCATTTAAAAGCAAAGTTCATCATCACAAAGATCATCATACATAATTTCGAAATATAAACTCATTAAGCATGATTTCATAATATTTTCAATCAAAATCAGAAATCATCAATTTAGATACACATTATTTTTTCTTAAAAATATACATAGGATTAATCATTTTAAATCTAACATTTTTTTATATTTTCATAAAGCATGCAATTGTCATTATCATTTTCAAAATTAGCTAGAAAGAGAAAAGCATGATCCCCTTTTATTTATTTATTTTTTTGTATTTTATATACTAATTTAAAAATAATATATGAAATCAATCATATGAATTACAGCAAATCAACCGATCGAAAAGATGTTAACTTAAAAAACACTTTGGTAAGCATGTAATGAGGAAGTAGAGCAATAAGCAAATAAAATGATTTGCAGCAAAGTAAAAGGTAGCAAACCAATTTTATAGTAGCTCAGTCATCGTAATCTACATCCACTCCCGATTCCTCCTCACTTGAGGCCACCGGCTTTCTCTATCGGTTTTTCTTCAATGAGCAAAGACCAACTATCCTTTTACACCTCTCTTCTCATTTTCACAGGTTTAGGAGACAACCTTTTACAAGCACTCACTCCTCTCTAAACAGAATTCTAAACTTAGAATTAGAGGAGGGGATCTCTCAAGTAATTACTATAGTGTTTTCCTACTTTTAAATTCTTTGTGCTTATGTATGTTAACTAGGGATAAGAGCGGTACTTATAGGCCACAAGTGGATTCAAACTTGGAGCTTAAAATTGTCTTATCCCTTATTTTCGGGGTATTGGCGGTACCACCGCCTGCAGCACTGACACTGGGTGGTACCACTGCCCAGTCTGGTGGTACCATCACCTGACATCTTCCCACTGGGCGGTACCATCGCCTAACACCCTGCCACTAGGCGGTACCACCGCCTGACATAGTCTTAGAGACTATGATACTACGGTTTCACTTGTTGGGTCACTGTTTGGGCCTTTACACTTGGCCCAACATAGCCCAAACTTGGGCCCAATTGGCCCCTAATTGAGTTTCTCAATTCTAACCCAATTATGTGCTAACTATGAATTTTAAGGCATATACTAAGCTAAATAAGTTTAGTAAGTCTAGGTTTCTTCCAACGAGCTTCTGATGATCTTCTAGCAAACTTCCGACGATCTCTCGGTAATGTTCCAACGGACTCCCGATAAGGTCTTGGATTTCACGACGATCTTTTTAGCGAGTTTCAACGAGCTTCTTTAGCAAACTCTTGGACTTCTCGGTCATTTCTGGTAGAACTTCCGACGAACGTCCAAACTTCCGACGAACTCTCGAACTCCTAACGAAATCTTGTTCTTGACTCCGGGACTTCATTTTACTTTATGCCTTGATCACTATCGTAGTTAATCCTGCACACTTAAAACCTACTTCGATCTAGATATTTATTACAAAGCTTGAATCAAATATTGTCTGGCATATCATTGGTTCATTGACGCTTCGACCGATTGTTCGGCGGATCGTCCTCTCTTGCAGCCTATTGCCTAATCGATCAGTTGACCTCCGCAACTCCAATTTCTTTAGCACAATTTTCGCTCTTCTTGGCTCGATGCCTGAACCCATGGCCCGAAGCCTTCTGTCCATACGTCGACCGATCCTTCGGCTCGACGTCCAATCTTTTGACATGTTCCACTCCGGCATTCTTTCTTCTTTTAATTTTCTCCTTTATCGAAGCTTCCTACATCACTCAAAACGCAGATTAGATAAACACTATCAATTGGTTTCATCATCAAAATCCGAGATTCAATAATTTTTATGATAGATATATTGAATCCAATTAGACTGGTAGTCCTTTTACTAGATTATTAAAAAAATGATGTATTTATACTTAGTATGTCTTACCAAATGCTCTACGATAGAATGACATTGTTAAAAGGTGAAATCGTACTCTTATGAACACGATTAGGAGTATGATGCTATTCCTCAATTCATAAGTCAATGTAGGTGAAATTCTTAGTATAACTATGTAAATCTTGAACATGGTTCATAGTTAGTCAATTTTATTAACTCAATTTGGGTTATGAACTAGTAAGAAATCTAGTTTGAGTTATATACATATTTGAGGGTGTCTTATAAAGATTAGAGTCTTTAATCCATATGAAAAGAAATTAGATCCAAAAAATATTTTTTAATATTTTATTTAATATCCAAAAAAATCTAATGGATACAAATTTTATTGCAATAATTATAGTACGAGGATAGTAGAATTTGGCAATGTAAGATTCTCAAAAAATGATGAAACTAATGAGAGTAAAAAAGTTTGAAGGATCAATTTTGATATTGAGGAGATACAAGTTAATACTCGTTTTCATCTCATATTCGAGAGATTACTATTTCTCAAATCACTAAGAGAACTAATGAGGATGAATAACAAAATAGCATTAATGAACTCTCATATAATGTTAATGTTATCGCTAATGATCTTATAGAATAACTATAATCAACAGTTTTGAGAAGATTGCAAAGGAAAAAAGGACATGATATTTCTGATAATTATGTGGTATATCTACAAGAATTAGATTATGACATAGAGATGAAAGGGAACCCCTTATCATTTTTACAAGTCATAAAAAGTAGCAATCTTGAAAAGTATATAATGCAATGAAAGAATAGTTAAAATTGATGAACTAGAATTATGTTTAAAAATTCATTGAATTGCTCGATAATTATAAAAGAGTCAGTTATAAATGAGTTTTTAAGACAAAATATGATTCAATAGGTAATATCGAATGATATAAAGTCAGACTTATGACTAAAGGCTTTTCTTAGAAAAAAATATTGATTATAACTAGACTTTTTCTTTAATTTATATAAAGTACTGATTAAGTATTCAAATAGTATTTTTGAATAGGGATTTGGATGAAGAATTCTATATAATAATATGAATGATTCATAGAAAAGAAAAAGAAAAGTTGGGCTTGGAAACTTAGTAAATTTATTTATGACCTTAAATAAGTTTTCATAATATCATTACTTCCTTCGGACTTTAGAAAAATATTATTGATTAGTATATATATCTGAATATTAGTATGAGTAAGTTTATTATATTTGTCTTATATATAGATATATTTTGCTTACTAGTGATCTTGGTTTATTACACAAAATCAAAATGTTTATCACTAAAAATTTTAATATGGTTGATATGAATTAGGTAACCTATGTTATTAGTATTGAGATATTCATAGATAGTTTTCAAGGATTGTCAGGATTATCTCAGAAAAGATATATTGATTGACTCTTGGAGAGATTTAGTATGCATCTTTGTGTAGCTAACGATACACCTATTACTAGAGGTAAAAGATTTAATCAAAGTTAGTGTCCGAAAAATGACTTAAAAAAAAATCAAATGAAGAATATTCCTCATGCATATGCAGTTAGAAAAAGATTATATATTCATATATAGGAGATCAGATCAACTTGAAGTGATATGATATTCATATATTGATTTTATAAATTATTTTGAAAGTAGGAAGTCCACTTTACGATTTATATTCATGTTAGCTAGAGGGATAATTTTTTAGAAAAGTATAAAGTAATTACTTATTATATCATCAATAATGGAATCTAAATTTATAACATGCTTTGAGGTCATAAATCAAGTTTTATGGCTGTAAAATTTTATTTTAAGATTTGGTGTGATCGACTCAATTGTCAGGCTATTGAAGATATTTTGTAATAATATTATAGCAGTTTTCTTCTCTAGAATGACAAGTACTCTAGTATCTCTAGGTAGATCAAAATAAAGTACTTTGTGATTAGAGAAAGAGTCTAGAAACAACATGTCAATTGATAACCTAAACCTTAATAATTATTGATTCATTTACTAAAGTTTTAAAGTTTAAAATATTTAAAGAACATGTTCATAGAATGGAGCTTGTGAGTAAGCTGTCACGGATATAATGATGCATATTTAGGTGGATGATATTATTAATATTTTTCTTACTTAATTAAAGTTGATTATTTCTGCTATCTTGTTTATATTTATGTTTATGCATATTATAGTTGAATATAATAACATAATTATCTTAATAAAATAAATTACGAGGATTATTATAGACTACATTAGGAAAAGTTGACAGTTTTATGGTATATAGAAGAGTATGACATTAATGACATATAACCACTCTAACTCGTATTGATAGTTAAACTTAATGTAGTATTATTGTGCTTATTGGATTTATTGACTTATTTTAAAATTTATGGTCATGTATAAAATACTTTTAAAAATCTTTTAGAATCCAATTAGATAAAATTATTTTTAAATAAATTTTATTTTAATTTTTTTTATATCTTATGAATTAATGAATCAAATGAAAGATTATTAGATTATGTGGCCCTACCTAATTAGATAAGAGATATTATATATATAATTAGATTCTGATGATGGTTATTAGCCAATAGAAATGAAATCTAATTATGATAGGATTTTTTAGAAGATGAACTTGATGGGAGGGACTTTCCTAATTATTTATCTTAGACCCTCTCTCTACTCTCGCTTATAAACTTAATGTGGATACGTGATATTATCGAGTGATTATAGACTTTTTTTCACATCTTCTCTTAGTCACGTGGGCAGTTATTGAAATATTACAGATTTTTTTCATTTCTCCTTGTCCCTAATTTATTGCTCATAGTGATTCTATGAAAAATAGAAAGAGAGGAGAAGGTGAATTTAGTTCTTATAAATCAATATCACTGTGACTTTCGGATTCGACGACGGTGCCCCTATAGATCAGATAAAAGTTTTTTTGGATGACGTCAAAATGTATGCATTATAAATTTAATCTAATATTATTTGATTTCAATTATGACATTAATTTTTTTTTACATAAAAATAACATATTATGAATTTTTAGGTTTATAATGTAATTTGGGTAAGGGGACCTTATAAAGCTTGGCTCCCACTTTTCAATATGATCCAATTATTTTATAATTCATAAGTAAACCACTTCCACGATCTCATAATAAAACCTCGCTGGAGAGAAATTATCATATATAAGATCAGAATGCATGACTAATTATAGAACATGTTTAAGGGTTATAGAACATTGTCTACCTAGGCACCTTGAAATTAGTTGAGTTCATGCTACCGCAATTTGCTTTGTGCATTGGAGCAGTTGTGGCCTATACTTATATAATGATAATACAACTATAGTCAGGTGTCACATGACCCAACATTTATTTACAGACTTAAGTCAAAATGCAAGCCAATACAAGCCAAACCTAAGAGTATACGTTCCATATACAGCTGTCTTACTTGACTAAACCTAAGAGTGCATGAGTGATGCTATCCGACTTCGCGCAATAATGTGCAAGTCAACATTACATAATCTAGTATAGTATGTCAACATTATACAATGCATAAAGAATAAGTGGCCGACGTGGCCTATCAACCCGAGTACTTACCCATCTAATGTCACTGTCCATACGTGAACTATAGTAACTCATTGTTAATTGTCATATGATGCAAGATTCCAACCAAGACATGGTATACCTAGACTTGTGTTCCGCACCTAACACAAGACTTACTTACCTAAAATATACAGCTAGACTACATATACTATTGTGTGCTAATATACAGCTAGTCCATCATGGTTGATTATATATATCTTTACTGCAGGTTGTTTAATGAGAAGATGTGACTTACTGACTCATACATAATCCATGATGCACATTTTAATATATGACCTATATTGTATGGCCTACGTTTTACAAGCAAGTGGCCTTGTTAGTTATAATCATGAATCACACTGTACATATATTTAACCTATGAAAAAAAATACTCAAAAAGATGTCTTAAAAGGATTATATCAATTTTTTTAAAGAATACCATTTGAGTGATACTTGCACTATTGACCTACATTCTTAATTATGTATCAATATTATCTCGCATATGCATGTACATGTTGATGCATGATAAATGATTTGATCAATGTTCCTACATCCTTGTCGATGCATTTGTGGAATATTGTATATGCATGTACTTACTTGATGCATATGAGATCTACGCATAGCTATACCCCACAAGCTTCGAGCTCATCATACAGTGAATAGCACCCATAAGATTGAATCTCCTATGTCAGCCTACTAGTATGATCTGTTGCTATCTTGTGATTGTGTGTTTAATTGATTGAGTTGATGATACGATGATATGATCATATGATGGTATAATGATATGATGACATGTTACGATATTGATTTTTATATGATAAAAGAACCTGGATGATCTCTGTCAATTATAGAAGGGTCAATATACTAGAAGGTGATTTCCTCCAAAGATTAATAGATTGTCAAGCGTCATCGCTAGATGATTCCTTTACCTATTATTAGGTGAGAGACACCACTCTATTTGTTTTTCGGAAATGTCTCTTTTTGTTATAAAAAAAAGGGATAATTGATTGACATAGATGTGGCTCCAGATTTAATGATGCTTGTTGAGGACTCTGATGATTGGAACAATGCCTCTCTAATATTTCAGCTGCTGTGTGATTGGCCAATCCTTTTATCCGCAGAAAGTATTGAAAGATTAGGTAATTTACCAAGTATATGAAAAGATTCTATTACTTGCCTCCATAATGATCATAGAACTATAGAAGGAATTGACTTCAAGGTTCAAACAACTGGTTTAATTAGTTGTGCGTATCAAGTATTATAGTATACTCAAAATGATATAACACTGATTAAAATGTTATAAAATTCATATATGTAAATTGCGAACTGAGCCTTAAGCCTACCTTCTTATCGGGAGAGCCTTAAACTGTAAAGGCGATTGGGCCATGTCATCAACCACGTTAACAGTCATTACCCTCCTTGATGATCGAAACTGCCACCCTGTGTAGTTGGCATAGATGTGGAGCTCGAAGGTTCCACATCAGCTTCCCAGATCACCGGTGAATTGAATTCAGCTTAAGAGTTTGCATTGTGTTAGAATGTTATTATTGTTGATACAGTATATGTTGGGCCCTAGCCACGACACCACCGACGCCCCGTCACACCACCGCTAGGTCAATAGGAGAAGCTCTCTTACGTGCCGGCCAAGACTCATACCAAGGTATTCCTCGGTACGTCCCGTCCCAAAAGGTTCGGGGCAGCGTCGTTCCGCACTTTCGGGATGATAGCCGCGTGAAGGTACTTCCTCCTCCCCCCCACCTCCCGAGGATCGATCGTCACGTGAAACTCGCGTACAATCGACCCTCGTACAGTAGTATAAGAACCCCTAGCTGGCATCTGGCAAGGGAAGAGGCAAAAACAGAGAGCAGAATACTAACTTACTCGTCAAGGGGCCAAAGTCGGGAACCACCCGACGAGGGCCTTCTGTGTAGGGGAACAGTCACCCTCCGAACCAACCAGTATTCCGACGGAGAGCCGCCAACCAGCATCCCGACGGAGAGACGTCAATCAATAGACGACTCTAACCCCCAATCCTGAGGGCGTGACTAACCTCGGCAACCAGTTCAACCAACCGAAGACTCCCGACATCGACCCGTGGATCATACCATGCTGATTCATTAGCCACGGTGCATCAGTTCACTAACAATTGTGTCGTAGAAGAGTTTGCATCAAGCATTATCATTGAGTGCTGAAGCCGACAATGATGAGGATTAAAAGAGTCTTCTAACCCAGGAGTTAGCAGAATAGATGGACACCATATCATGTTGAATGCCTCAAACTTCGTAAAGTGGTAAAGATTTGAACTGACACTTGTGTATTACTTGAACTCATATATTATGAGAGTCAATCTAATATTGATCATGATGAAAAGATACCTGTAGATGGAGCCAGAGTGTATATATATGATATGGTGGTAACTCGACGCTTTGATGCAGGAACTGATGTATAATATACATTGGGATGAGAATTTTACACATGATATACATGGATTTAAGTTGGATGTGAATGAACTTGTTCTCTTCTTCATCATTATCAGAGAATGATCTTTTGATCGCCATATCAAGTGCTCTATCCAATTATCACACTCTCTTTTCCCCCCACAAATGTAGCTTCTGAAGCAAACACTTGAAGAAACTGCAGCAGGATAGACGTACATGACATCTAATGGTTCTCCATGCTTTTACATCTCCTTAGACTTGTCACAGCTGACATCCAGGTCCTCCTTCCATAGTAAGGTTCCAGATCTAATGATCTTTCAGACAGTAGTAACCTGAGAGAAATAGCTTCTTTGTTTTTCTTTTTTCTTTTTTTCCTTGTACCAAGTTGAAACATACTGTGTGCACTGTGACTCATTTTGCCCCTGAATCTGTCATGAGTGTTTTTTCCCAAGAAAATGGAAGATTGTTCCCCTTTTACTTTTCCTTTTGTCTTCAAGATGGAATTTATTGGTGCGCTAGCACTATATCCTTTTCCAACTTGACAAGAAACCGCAATGGATCTCAGACATATTTGGCATCTACCTTATAAACAATCTACGCATGAAAAGGGCACTTTATATAGATAATGATTTCAGGGAAGCTACCCGGAAGGTGCTACTAAATGGATTGACTGACTATTCAACTTTTCACAGAAAACACATTCCAGCCAACTATAATTTCTCAGATTAAGACTTGAAGGTGTTTTTAGCTGGTGAAGTGGTTGTCCATTTGATGGACATGCTCAGAATACTAAATTCCAAGGAGATGAGAACATGCTTCTTCTTTATCTTGTACTGGAAGCAAGCGACTTCGTCTATAAGGTCGATGTTACGCTATCTAGCATGAGTGGTTCTTTCTTGAAGAACTTGATAACAGTTAACAGTCATGAACATGTTCTAGTCCGATCATACAGCTGGTGCAAGAGGAGGATGAAGAGATGGGTCGACTTGAAAAGCTTCGAGTAGGTCTGTGGCGCAGATTCCGGGGGAGAAGAGGCCGTGAGGTCGTCGCAATTGCCATGTCTGCTTCATGCTTCTCTCTCATCGTTGCATTCATGCTCGAGCAATGAACATCCACACAAGGCGAAGAAGAGCGGATTCGTCGTGCCCACACGCTCGAGGCATGAGCATCCACGAGGCGAGAGGGAGACGGCCATCCTGCTGCGTGTTGAACTCCATCTTCTCCCGGACATGACCCCAACGAGCAGATACCCACGTCCACACACACAGTAATTAGACCGCTGTCATGGCCACTTTAGCCGTGGGCCCACATAAAAATCCGGTTCCATAAATGAACGAGTCCTTGCCCGACTACTCCGTTACACGTCCGCACACCTACCTCTTAGACGACCGGTGGAGAGAACGGGTCCCACTGAGAATCCATCCTTTTTCTTTTCTTTTGGGCATAGGAACAATTTCGGGTAAGTGGTGTTTCCCAAATTCGACGCAGGAGGCGGAGGGAAGTACGGATCGGAACCAACCAAAACGAAACTAACCCCAACCCAAATCTAAAGCCAACTCCTCTATCCATTGAGAACAGTTCGAATCCAATCATCATTAGTCTCTTCTTCCTCTATTTATCCATCTCCACGTTATTAATCTGATCCATTAATTACTTAATTACCTGTCCCTCGCCGTTAATTACTTCTTGGATGACCCACCACGCCATAACAAACAACAAGAGATCGATCTCCCTTTCCTTCTTCGACACCTCCACCATCGCCTCCTCCTCCTCCTCCTCCATGGAGCGTTTCCCGGCCGGGGCCGATGTCAACGGCGACTCCCCCGCCGGCAGTCCCAGCAAAGACTCCCCCTTCCTCTGCCGCGCCCGCGCCCGCGCCCTGGACTCCTTGGACGCCGTCAAGCAGCGCGCCTACCGATTCGACGGCCTCGGCAACTACGTCGACAAGGCCTGGGACCTCTCCGAGGCCGCCGCCTGCCCGAAGGAGTTCCACTGGTACCACGTTGAGCTCCCTCGCGGCAATGTCAAGGGCTTCCTCAACCCGCGGCTCGCCGTCTCCACCCAGTGCCTCATCGACGCCCTCTGCCCGCCCCTCAAGTTGCAGGACATCCTCGCCCTCTCCAGCAATGGGCCCTTCTGCGCCCACGTCGACGGCGCGCTCATCTTCCGCATCAACTCCCCCGGGCCCGCCGCCTCCGACTTCACCCTCCGCCTCGCCGCCCGCGTCACCGAGTCCTCCGTCATCACCGTCTCCCTCGGCCGCGTGCCCCGCCTCGGATTCTCCCCCACCGGCCAGTCCCTGCTCTCCGAGATTCCCAAGGTCGAGCGTTGCAGCGGAGACGACGATGGCGCCTCGGACAAGGCCGACGGCGGGTCCGGCAGGGTCGTCATTCCGGTGCACGTCCTCGAGTTCTTGCTCACCATGAACCATTCGGAGGAGGCCGACAACCCGGTGCCCCGGAGCGTGTCCAATCTGCTGGTGCATATAGTCGACACTCATGTGGATCATTTGCAGGACATTGTCACCAGGCTTGAGATGGAATTGGATTCGGTCGAGCTTGAATTGGATAGAGGTATTTGCTGCAACTTATTTGATCTTAGTTGAATCATAGCTGGTTGTTCTGCAATGAGCTTGATTTTTCTTGCAATTTCTATATTGTTGACCTATTATTATACATTTTAATTGGGAACGCATTGTTGAACGCGAAGGCATTAATACTTTAAGTGCTAAGTAATGTAAAATTTTAGACATAGGTGAAGAAAAAGGTTGGGTTCTTCGCACAGAAGCTAGCAGGATATTTGTTCATTATGTTTGGGGCAAATCATAATGTATGGTTGACCAAACTTGACAGACATTGTTCCCATGCCAAAGAAAATATTAGTTCTAGTGATTTTAGAATGACTGTTCTGCTTTATGAATCTTAAAATGATGTGACAAATGAAATTCATATAGCTTAGGAAAAAGAAAAATCCCTATGGAAAGTTGGGAGAATTTACAAATTAAGATTATAATTTGTATCAAGCGTATTAGCATCATTCTCTCTCTCTCTCTCTCTCTGAGTGTGTGTGTGTGTGTGTGTGCGTGTAGTTATAGTGCATCTTGGATAGAATTTTGGTGCCTGATACATGGTGAATGATAGCAAATTCATGGTACGTTTGCAGTTTGGGTACTGAAGATGTACATCAAGACATGTATATTCATCTGGTTTGTGGGGTTCATATATGTTGATTTTCATTCATAATGATGATTAGTATATATTATATCATGCAGTCTCACATGATCCGGTGGTTGAACTAATTCACCTGAAGAGAAGGCTCTTTCAATAATTTGTGACAGTTATAATAGGTTAAGACAATTTAATATGGTATATAAGATGAAAAATGAGTCCAAGTTTCAAAACCTACTTACCTACAATGGATGCAAGAACTTGTTATGTCCTTAAATCAGATAATTGCAACATTTAGCTCATCTTAGAGATGTCACAACTTGAATTGATATCAGGCAGTGTCATTTATTTGATATCATTCTGTTCAGGAGCCCCTTTTATTCTGCCTGTCTTCTCATATCATGACATTAATTTGACTTCATAGTTTGTTAATGGAATCTGAGTTATTATCTTAAGGATTATAACCTTCTTTGAGGTCTTGGTTTTCAATTCAGATGCTGAATTTTGCAAAGAAAAACAAGTGAACATTCTCTTGCACCCTATTCTCTTGCACCCTCTGGAGGCCTTATGTGAGTCTATGCCTTATGTGAAACCCTATTCTCTTGCACCCTCTGGAGGCCTTTCATGGCTGAATTTTCATGACCGACTGGCTTGGAATCTCCTAACTTTCACAACTTTATGCCTCTCTTACTTTATTGGATGGCTTCTAATTGGTAGATTACAATCAATTTTGTACTTTGTCTTCGTTGCCATGTTTATTAGCATGCTTTCAACTAAGTATATCTCTTTCTAGTCACAATAGCGAGAACATTAGCTTGAAAATTCTCCCTTCTTTTTCACAAATTTTTTTCAGTTACTATTGACCTATGTGAAAAATTCAACACTTTCATGGGAAAAAAAGATGTAATTTCTGACCTCAGATAGATAATAGTTTGTTAAATTCCTGAACCCTAGCTGTTGGCTACTCCATCATGCTGTCAGAGCATGGTGCAATTGCAAACCATGATAGTGAATTCAGAAAGATATTGCTTAGATTGTATGTATACCAAGCGAATTATTTTTTTCTGCACAACGAAGATATTATCAAGAATAATGAGTTTACTAAGTTCTGAAATTGGCTACTATTTTCAAGTGATTGTGGGTAACAAGATCTCCTCATTTATGGTTTAGGCCATAATATGCCTATTTGACCTTTTTCTGCTTTATAACAAACATTACCAAATTCTGAAATTGGTTAACTTTTTAAGTGATTGTTTGCAGCACTCCTTGTTTGTGGTTAAGTAGGCTATAGTATTCCTGTCTGACCTTTATCTACATTATTCGACAAACACGCTTTCATTATAATATAAATAATTAAATATAAACAATAATTACTGTACTTTCATGTTGTCATCTAGTGGACATCATATTATTACTTCTCATACATTTTAATAGTATTATCTCTTTTAGTTGGAAGCTGTAGCTTCTGCTCAACTTGGTTTGACATTGTCATACTTCATTTCTCAATGTAGTTGGCCACTTCTCTTTTAAAGTTGACATTTTCAAAACACTGACATGCATAGCAACCAACAACTACCTTTGTGGTATTAAACTTGTATGATTTGATGAGGAACTATGACTACAAATTGGTGGTCAAATTTCTTTGAACAAGTTATTCATACATGCTCATATACAATACTTGAACATGATTATATATGTCTTGGTTTGTTAAGCTGATTTAAATAAACTGTTTCATCTTAGTTATCAATTGTCTGTTGTTTGAAGACAGAATCTTGAGGTGTATGTGAAAAATATGACCCCAGTTATATAATTCTTCAAGTCTCTTTTATGTCATCAACGAATAATTTGCACAATTTACGTTATATACAACATCTGTACTTGCATGTTACGGTGTCCTTTCTGTTAGATTTAGAAAATAATTTTGCTTTTGCTAAATGAAAATTACTATCTGGTTAATTTTCTATTGTTGTCTCAATGTGTTGCTTATGCACGGTTTGCTTAAGTGCTATACTGTCACTTCAATTGTAGGGGGTTCCTTACTAAAGAAACAAATGCTGGATGACCGAAGATTCCCAAAGATGCATCTGAACTTGCAACGTCTTCTACAGGTTCCTTAATTTTATTTATGATGAATAATAGAGAATTCGTGATGTCATAAAAAATACTACTTAATTTGCTATAGTGATTGTAGTATTTTGTTTGTGATCCATCCGCATTGGTCAAAATTAAAATCCTGAAGTTGCTATTATTTCAGGTAGTTTCTCATGGGGAGCAAGTGTTCCCACGTGTTAAAGAGAAGTGTGCAACCAAGAGTTGGTTTGCAAATGAAGATATCATTGCTCTTGAAGAGCTAATTAGTCGTCTTAGGAGGCTAAAAGAGAACTTGGGATTTATTGTAAATCGTGTCACAGCAGTTCAGGCAGGTCTCGATAGTTGGCAGTCAGAGCAAATAAACAGAAAGCTGTATTATCTTTCTTTTCTCTCAATCATCTTTCTTCCATTGTCTATAGTCACTGGAAGTAAGTATATTTTTCCTTTTGTTTAGTAATTCACTTTGGTCTTTCAATTTTAACAAGACATTATTTGAAGTGGTACATTAACTTTTTTGCATTTCCTGTTGCAGTTTTTGGAATGAATGTAGGAGGTGTACCATGGACTGGACAAAGAGATCCTGAATTACAGGATGGGTTTATTAATGTCATGATCCTGTGCGCCATGGTAGTGTTTCTTCTTCTGTTATGCTTCATCTTCCCATCTCTTTATGCACATATATCTGCTTGGCAAAGAAAACATTCCTTGAAATGGAGTTGGTCTATCAATGGAAAATCATTCTTGCGAAGAAATCCTCCAAATGGCATTCGAAGGATTTCGGCAAATGGATGTTGGAGAAGTGATTACTTGCCCATCTAGAAAGATATTTGAGCCCTTGAGGTACTCTATATTAATTATTCTTGCTAGTAAAAAATAATCAAATTATGCTTCGAATTTGAGATTCTAAAAATGCCTTGTATGCTGACTAATGCATATTTGATCTTTTGCAGTGAATTTTCCATCTCCAGCCTCTTGGAGGTGCTCTCTTAGCACTTGTTCGGCATGAATAACTAGAGAAAGATTCCTTCAATTTATTTGTAAAAATAAAACTGTTCGAGAAGCATAATTCTCAAATCGGAAGCATGGAAAGGGTTCGCGGCTGATGTACAGTTATCAATGGAAACAAAGATCATTATGCTGTAGTCCTTGAGAATTAGTTATTCATTATTGTTGGAGGATCATAGAACACCATCTCCTTCTAATAAAGGTGATCTCAGTTCCATCATGGAATCGGTGTATGAGTTCTGTTTGAATTCCCAAAACCATATTCTTTTTAACAAGGAGATGAATTACATATGCAAGAATGATGGTGTTTATAAAGATGTGTTTCGTGTCTCCCCTGAGAAAACAGATGCAGGAAAGAATATGGATAGGATGTCATAATGCTGTCATCAGAAATTGTTGTGATCCTCTATATGGGTACCTTTTATGAGCCATTACAGGTTAGCTCGATCTGAAACTGAACCCCATCCAACATGGGAATATTCTTAAGCTTAGTAGAGAGCTGATTAGAGAAGCAGTGTCGATTAAAATTCCATGATAAGTTTTGCTTGTTTTCTGAAATTTGAGACTCGAAAAATCTCAAGGAGATGGTCAGTGTGAAACTGGTCAAAACTAACAGATATATATTTGTTATTATTTTCTTATTGTTGTTGAGAGTCTAATATAAAAAAGATGAACCCCATTACCATTGATTGATGGAGTTGTCTTTGCGATCCAGAAGATCATAATTCAAGTCTCGTAAATATATTTTGAATATAGATGTAAGACTATATACATCGATCATGTTCAAGTTTTTGTATTCACGAAAGTTTTATGGACTAAATTCACCCTTATTAAGAAGGGATTTAAGGGAAAAGAAAAAATGGTCAAAATACATAATGGTGTCTTCATTCAGCTCCACATGCATCTTTCTTTATGCACTTGGAACAACAATTGGGCATGCCTCCATGTCAAGAACAGCAGGCACCCATTTCAATGTTCTATACAGAAACACCTTTTTTGTTCCCCTCCGATGATTGATGTCTTGGTCCAAAATCAACACTCGCTCCACACACAGAGAGAGGGCTTCAACTTGAGCTGCATGTATTGTTATAATCATTATCACACTGGACATTTCAAATTGATCTCCTCCACATAATTTATCTAAAAGATTAAAGACTTCAAACTTCATCCGATAAATCAACAAAAATATTTGTTTACCTTGGGAATATCTTGGGATTGAAGCTCGAATTTATCTCCTATCTTTGCAATAAATATATTATATATATATATATATATATAAAGTAATAAATGAGAAATTATTAATATTTCTTCAGGGATATCTATGAAACAACATTCTAATTTCTTTTAGCCAAAATAATTTGGATCATTATTGATATGATGACCTCTTATGTGATAACAAAGCTTTAAGAATAATTTAATCATCAAATCACGTCCGTCCACTCTTTTTCCTATAATGACGAAATTACCCAGAGGCTTCGGCTCCTTTCATCGCCTCCAAACCCTAGCCCTATAAATCCAAGAAGATAACCTCCGCTGCACACCTCGAGACCCGGCGCCGCACGGCAGGAAGAGAGATCGCGAGGGGAGTCGTCGCACACTTGGCTGCTCCAACGAGATGAGGGCGAAGGTGAAATCTTTGATCTGAGTTGTATCTTCTTATCGTCTTCTATATTTCGTTTCGTGGTTACTGTTTTTGGATCCAAACTATTTCTCCTACCCTTCTCTTTTCTTGCGATTTGTGGTGTCTATGGATCTGCAATGTTTTCGGAGCTGGTATCAGGTTTTCTTAAAGTTTCGTTGTCGCTCAGGATCTTGATCATCGAAGTGGTCCGACTTTCTGATGTTTCTGATCCCGCACTCGGTCTTTTTGAAAGATTTTCTTCGTAAAGGTGGCTTCTTTGCATGTTCTTTGAACTCGTACCGATTAGGATTTATTCGGTGTCCTTGAACTACATGGCCTCTTATTTGGATTCGTGACGGTTGCTGTCGACATCCGGTAGTGGTATTTGGGGGGTATTTCGGATACGATGTGGGCTGTTTTATAGTGTCGTTCTACTGCAAAATAAGGTTTTTTTGTTTTTGGTAGAAAGTATAATTTATGTGTTCGAAAACAAACACCGGCGGAATATAGAATCTTGATCGTAGGATTTGGCAGTGTTCATGGATTGCTTTTGCCTTGATCATATCCCTGTCGCACGCATCTTTTTGGTTCTCGTAGGGTTTTATTAGGGAAACAAGATGGGGTAGAAAGTTATCCTCGCGAAGCATTGTTTGTGTTTTTCCTTTGTCTTGCGATACTTGATGTAATATGGGGGTTCATTTACCCATGGTTATTAGGGAAACAACATAGGATAGAATAGAAAGTTATCCTTGCGAAGCATTGTTTGTGTTTCTCCTCTGTCTTGCGATACTTGATGTAATATAGGGGTTCATTTACCCATGGTTATCAGAAGTCAATCGAACCGGGTGGTCGGACTAAAAGAAATCGATTAACTGGTCCGATTGGATGTGATGTGCTGAAAAATTAGAATAACCCGCTCGATCCAATCAAATCATGATAGTTCCATAAAACTGGTCTCGTTTTGTAATTTAAATTTTTCTTAATCGTTTGTGTAAGGTGATGTTTATGTCGATCATGAAACTATGATTGAGTTAAAAATAAATTAAAATCGATTCTGTTTAGTATATTTATCACCGATGTTTATGTTTATAATTTTGATTGGTATTATTTGTTTATACAACTTTTCCTTTTAATTCGTTTGATATTTTTATTATATATAATTTTAAATCATTTAATATATTTTAAAATAATTTTTAATTAACCAAGTGACTCAAGGCTTCTGGATTCGGTTATGATAACCATGCATTTACCTATTGTGCAAGGGTTTTTATCTACTCTGTAGAAACAAATAAATAAATTCCACAGGTCGAAGTACTAGAATGGTCTAGAAATCCGAGTCTAAAGTAATTTTTTTGATTGAAAACTAGGACTTCAAAGTTTGTATAAACTTAACTCATTGTGATGGATCATTGTAATTCCATCACGGAAGAATTATAAATCTCCGAAAATACAGATAGGAATACTGCAAATAGGGCCATTGTGACCACTGCTAGTGTAGTCCCCCAGCCCGGGGCTACTTAAACTTTTGTACAAGTTTCTGAGTTCATCAATAACTGGAGTATGGGATCTGGTGTTTCTTGAACTACTGATGCTACTTAAATGTTCTCGGTGAAAGCTTGTGATTAGTCCAGATTGACGATTCCATTCTGCTGTGTTTTTGTTTGTTCACATAGCTGAGCTACCTTTTGTGACCGCAGTGGAAGAAGAAGCGAATGAGGAGACTCAAGAGGAAGCGACGAAAGATGAGGCAGAGATCTAAGTAGGTGGTTGTCTCCGGGATAGTCTTCATCTGCCAATTAGTCACCAAATGTGGTGTTGGTTTCGATGCCATGATCCACAAGGCCTAGCTAGTATTTCCCTAATTGCTAATATGTTGGCTTAGAAACGATATGGTATGCTTAGCAGGTGAACCAATTTGTGGTTTATTCACTGTTGAGGATGATTAAACATTTCCAGTATGTTATCAGTATCTATGGATGTTCTGTTTTTTCTTATGTTGCGTGTTAAATTGTTAGTCGAGTCTCCTTTCCTGTTATCGATTGTAATCTTTTGCCGCGGTGTAATTGGTATAAGATTACTTACATTGGTTATATATGTATGTGAGTGACAAGCGTGAAAACCAAAAATAATTATGTAGTGTCGACAAGTGAAGCTATTTGATGACATCGAGTTTTGCATTCCATCATTAGTGGGCTTGATGCTAGGCAGTAGGATCCTTACATCCGTATGGTTTCACCCTCAGAGTTGTTTATCCAAAGCTTTCGAGAGTGACATACATACATACTCGCTCACGACAGTATCTTGGCGGCGAGTCAGTATGTCTCGCTAATCCGAAGGACATTATAGATTCCTTTTTATATTAAATCTGCTGAATTTGTAGAAAGCAATCTTGTATCTAATCTGCTGAACTTTCGAGAGTGACATACATACTAGCTCACGACAGTATCTTGGTAGCGAGTCCTATGTCTCGCTAATCCAAAGGACATTATAGATTCCCTTTTATATTAAATCTGCTGAATTTGTAGAAAGCAATCTTGTATCTAATCTGCTGTACTTTCGAGAGTGACATACATACTCGATCACGACAGTATCTTGGCAGCGAGTCCTATGTCTCGCTAATCCGAAGGACATTATAGATTCCTTTTTATATTAAATCTGTTGAATTTGTAGAAAGCAATCTTGTATCTAATCTGCTGAACTTTCGAGAGTGACATACATACATACTCGCTCACGACAGTATCTTGGCGGCGAGTCGTATGTCTCGCTAATCCGAAGGACATTATAGATTCCTTTTTATATTAAATCTGCTGAATTTGTAGAAAGCAATCTTGTATCTAACTTTGGTAAGAAAGAGTGCATTCGGTTTAAGAAAATTGCTCTTGTGAAAAAGTACTTGGCCAGTTTACGATATCTACAAGATATGTGAAAATGCATTCGGTTCCTATATACGTAAATTCCAACATAACTACGTACGTTATGGATAATACTGAACATAAAACAACACTGCATTCATCATCGATGCTAAAATAAAATATACATGTTCTATGCAATGCTAAAAAATAAATGGTTAATAAACAGGGATGGATAATAACCAAGATTAGTTTTTGTACATTGCATGGCAAATCCTTGGAGGTAATTAATACCGAGCAGCCTATGTATGTAACAATGTATAATTTCGATGATAAGAAAACAAAAACCCACAAAGGATCTCTGATCCCACGTCGCCATTCTATTCCAATAATTATTAATTATATAGAGTAAAGAAGGCAAAGACCGAAGGAAGTATGGCCAAGGAAAGGGTACACTGTCAAAAGATAAAAGAAGAATTTTCCAGCCATAAATATAACTGTAAATGAAACATGCCTCCAAGTTGTAATTAGATGACCAACCTGTTCTTCTACGAGTAGTTGAGTTATTTGATGGATTTAAAACGTGCTCATTTATAGCTGAAGCTATTCTAGCATGTCATCTCTAAACTAGCAAAATGATGATGGATAGAACAACAGAATGTCCTGTCCTTAACTCATGGCATCAAAACAAATAAAATCACAACACCAATGTGCAATGTTTATTGACAGACGTATATAATTCATCCATGACAATAGAAAATAACTAATTAATTCGGTCCTCACTTCAGAAATTATCTTGATTCATCTGTCGCATTGTACTCGGGTGCCGCTCACCACGTATCACTAGCAAAATGATGATGGATAGAACAACAGATTTCGTCCATGACAATAAAATAGAACTACTTATTAATTCGGTCCTCGGTTCAGAAATTATCTTGATTCGTCTGTCTCATTGTACTAGGGTGCCCCTCACCATGTATCACTAGCAAAATGATGATGATGGATAGAACAACAGAATGTCCTTAACTCAGTAGCCTCAAAACAAATAAAATCACAACACCGATGTGCAATGTTTAGCGACAGACATATATAATTCATCCATGACAATAGAAAAGAACTAATTAATTCGGTCCTCACTTCAGAAATTATCTTGATTCATCTGTCTCAGTGTACTAGGGTGCCGCTCACCATGTATCAGTGCAGGGCAGCCACCTGTTTCCCAGCTTCGACAGATCTAAGCACTTCTTCTCCCATCTGCTTGCAGCCGACCAACGTCTGCAAAACGAAGGAACACATAATGCACTGTCAGATGGAACATCAAGTTTTCCACCATAACATACCAGGCTCAAATTTGATTGTAGAAATCATTGAGGCCACTTTTAGTACTTCACTAAAGCACACTTTGACCAGCTTCCAAGACTTGGTTCAACTAAATGAGTATTTAGCTGAGTAACACATGCTCAGGATTTTGCAGTCACTCCTGTCTTGAAGACATTAATTGCTGGCTAACATATAATTACTAATTGTCCAAGGCAGAAGCCAATCCACATGTATAGGATAAGCTTGCAGGTTGTATTTCTTGTAAATCAATCGTTTAAAAACTCAATCCCAATTGTTAAAAGAAGCTGTTTTCAGGTTATAGAAAATAAAAATTAAATTAATTGCAAATTCAAATAGATCCATTTACCGTTCCGCCAGAAAAAATATCACCAGTTCGGAACCCTTTGTTCAAGGTATTTATAACTGCAGCTTCGATCCTCTTTGCAGCTTCCTCTTCGCCTAGTCCATATCGCAATAGCATCGCAGCGCTCAGTACCGTCGCTAATGGATTCGCTTTGTCCTAAAATTAAGGTAAGGAAGATTCTGTATTACGATGCACTAAATCTAGAGAGTAGAATATAGAGCGAGATGAGATGGGTTATGAATCTAACCTGGCCAGCGATATCAGGAGCAGAGCCATGGATGGGCTCAAAAAGCCCAGGACCCTAAGAATTGGGGAACAAAAATAATGAAGTAAACATTAGTCTACATGAATCCATGTAAGCATATTAACTTGGAAAACTAAGGAAACCGCAGATTTACGCATACCAAATCACCAATGCTGGCAGATGGAAGCATACCGATGCTTCCAGTAAGCATGGATGCTTCATCAGACAATATGTCACCAAATATGTTATTTGTCACAATAGTATCAAACTGCAAATTATGTTTAAAAATATTAACTGATGGTAAATATCATGTAGCATCATGTGCACTATGAGCTCAAATATCCAAGTTTCATGAAGAAAAGAAAATACCTGTTTTGGGTTTCGAATAAGTTGCATTGCTGCATTGTCCACATACATGTGGGACAACTCAACATCAGGGAACTCAGAAGCCAGCCCATTCACCCTTTTCCTCCATAGCATCGAAGCCTAAAATTCAATAGCATACTAGATTGGAATATAATTCTAATCCAACAAAAACAAAAATTATTCTAATCCAAAACAACCAAATACTGCAACTCTTTATTGAAGTTGTACTTGACTTGAACAGTAATTAAGAATATCATGAAGTGCTCCAAAAATGTGGTATGAATGTGAATGATGTGCCAATGGCTGTTCCAAAATGCACATTTGAGGTATTACTTACAAACTTAAACTGGAAAAACAAAAACAAAAAAAAACTTTTAAAAATCTTCAATCTTAGTAGCAGTCGTTTAGGTGTAAGTTTAGAGTGGCAATTACAAAATTATTTTGGAACAGATATTATGATTCTTATCGTTAGTTTGCAAGTCTTACTTGGAAGTTAACCTATGTATGTATCATGAGTTCCTGCAAGAATACCTCCAAAACGTTGGCTTTGTCAACAGAGCACAACTTGCCATGTCGTTTTCGAGCAACCTCAAATGCTACTCGTGCAATTCGGTCAATCTGTGGGGAAATTGCTAGAAATAGTCAAAAATATTTGCAAGAAACAAAATGCATATAAACTTAAGAAAAGGCAATCTAAAGATGACACAAGAGCACATGTTTCCTATTAATTATCAAAAGATACACTTTCATGTTGTTTCTACTTATTATCACCTCCTAATTATAGACTTGTTATTAGTGCCTTGGTAATTGCAAAGCATAGCTTTATAACCTACTGTATTCAAGATGCTGTGACTTCAAATTACAATATGAAGAAAGCATAAGTAGCCTTTTTTGAAAAGAACATACTATATTTACAAATTCTACAGTTCAATCATTAATCATATGTTTGTTGAAAGAAGATAACTAAATACAAGAAAAAAGTTGATATACAGACAACTGAAATCCATCTTGCACAATGTGCACAAGAAAGAAAATGCAAGTCCAGGCACAGACACGAAGTGTCATAACTAAAGGTTCTTGTAAGACAGTTTCTAGAATCAATAGATATTCTAGGCTAAGCTTACTGCAGCATATTGATAGAACTCTCTGTCATTTAGTAGCTCTTGGCACATAAACATTCATTTTCTTGCTTCACAATTATCATATATCCAATTGTATAAGCTTAAATGAGCTTATACTGGAGAAATTTCAAAATCCTCAAACTTCAATACTGTTTTATTTCAAAGTTCAGATTTCTTTTTTTTTTTCTCCAAGTTTCAGGTCCAGCCAGTAGTCCAACTTACATGCTTTTCAATGGTCAATAACAAGTATAATTTTATCATGTTTAAATGTTAAAACATGTAAGTTCTTTATGCCCATTTTGTAAAATTTTCATAGCAAACGACCATCAAGCAGATCTTTGCTTTTACATCCTTTGCCCATGTGGAATCTAGAAAATAACAGTTTTGGAAAAGAAAATAAAGAAAGCAGGAAATGAGTTTTGTCAGGATGGGTGTAAGTCCTGGGTAAATGAGGACCATAAGGAGTATATTATGTTATCGCTCACCTTCAATAACTGACATAGAGCCTGAATCAGGCCCCACTTAAGATTAAATCAACTGCAACCTTTGAGTTTATTAAGATGGCTGAAAGTATATCTAAAACGAATCAGTTAAAGCAGGTCTACTCGAGACTGATAACTATCTTTTTAAAATTGGTTTCAACTGCTGTAACCAGAGTTCAAACCATGCTTTCAGTTGGGCCAGATTTCTGCCTCGTTTCTCAATAAATTAATGGAGAACTTGCATATCATATAATTTTCATATGGTTAACATATCAAACAATTATTTACATAGTATTTTATCTGGTCTTAATCGGCCTGACTAGAATGTGAATGAGCCTTTCATTTTGATCTGTGTATCTGTTTCCATAGTACAATTTGGTGTCTGAAACTGATATTGCCAAAGCTTTATTCATAATCATACATGCAAAATAAGTTGTCCACAATAACACTAAATTTTCTATTACATTCGATGCTGCTTTTGCAAAGTGCTGAAAACCTTGATCCTTCTTTGGTTCATTTAACTAAATAGCCATAAAGGAAACTGTATAATAGAAGAGATTTTTTAATCTTCAATGTTTAGAAGCATGGTAAGGCACAAGAGGCAGTAAGACAATTTTACCCTCACTTCAACTGAGGCCCATAGGCTTTGTGAGGCATATGCTTTAGGCACATTTAGTGAGCTTTTCCAAGAAGCCCACACAATGAAAAGGCATGCCCTATGTAATGCCTTATTAAAACTTCATCATTTTTAAGTATTCTCATTTTTGAACATTGAGCTTACGAGTTGTTTTGATTTAATGTTTATGTTCAGATCCCATTATCTTTATAATGCTGGATTTTCAATGATTTCATTTGAGACAATTTCTTTTATATAATTATACAACTATCATCCTAAATGATGTCCTGAGTTTGTTATTATTATTGTCACTTATCCACCAAATCTGCTTCTCTTAATTAATGAAGATTTTTACCTATCTTTCTGCTACTTAAATTTGCAATTAATAAGCAAAAGCAAAGTTTTGATTAAACTCTCCGTAAATGGTACATGCATCTATTTTTTGTTTATCCGAAAGATCAGTTTTTTATATATTTTCATGCTAAAAGAACCGTGAGTTTACAAAGTTATGTGCTCAAGGATTCTAATCGCCAAGAAACCTTGGCATATTAAGCCTTAAGCTTTAACAAGGTGTTTGTAATGAGCATTTATTCTTATGTCACAACATCCAACCCTTTTTTTTCTCTTATCATTCTTCCTTATAGTAACTTGCAATGAGAGTGGCCACAGGATATACCTTATTTCGTTATAACTTTTTTCATTTCTTTCTTTCAGGGGTGGGAAAGGGTTACAAGTGGGAAAAAGCACTAAAAAAGCAACATCAACCTTCGCAATCTTTGTTAAATTTGCTCAAGTGTACCAGCAAAGTATCATTACTTTATGAGCAACTAAAATGTTGATGGGACCTTTAAGTACTTTATCTTTGGTGGGCATATATAATCTTTATGAAAGAAATATTTCAAAGAACCTGAACACAAATAATGAAAATCTTCTTTACGGAGAACAACAAAAGCACATGTAAAAACAGAACAGAGAAATTAATGATGCAAGCTCAGAAAAATCTAGAATAATACTAGAATAAATAAAAATGAATCAGTTTGATTTTTAGCACCTCAGAAGCAGAATAGACTTCAGTGTTGAATCCAATGTCCTCACCCCTGTCATTGGATCCAAAACCTCTTGGTTTGCCAAAATAAATTCCTAAGAGTGACCAACTTGTTATGGTTTATCTCACAGTCTCTAAAATAATGGCACCAAGCCAGTTTTACAATTAAAATTAAAAATAAACCACATTAAACATTCACCTCCAGTAAGCTCTCTCACAACCATTATGTCGACTCCCTCTGCCACCTCTTTCTTCAAAGTTGATGAGTCTACTAGCTGATGAAAAGAACACAATACTGTATGATAAGGGAAGATGAATATTACACATCATCAATAATTCACTATGCTTATTATAAGATCAAATACTTTTAGGACAAGGTAGAAGTGCTAAAATGAATCAGTGCATCTAAGTTAAACAATATATAATCAAGAATACTATCAGAAAAAAAACAAATAGGAAAAACACAACCATTTAATTTACTAACAAAGCAGCAAGCTATCCACAAGTTTGTCTCAATGTAAGGCAACACAAGATTGAATTAAATAAATTCAGAAGTGATGCAGTGATAGGAAACAAATAAAAGAACAATTTAATTTACTAACAAAGCAGCAAGATATCCACAAGTATGTATGAAAGCCAACACAAGATTGAATTAAATAAATTCAGAAGTGATGCGATGATAGGAAACATATAAAGGGGTAGTACATCAGAAAATATTTAAATAGAAGTTTGAAATACAAAGAAATATCACCTGATCAAACCTAACATATAATAAACACTCGATAACATTATAAACACTAATAAGAATGTTATCTGCTCTTTGAGAAACATGCAATGCAAGTCGCCCACAAAGTGTAATGATTCGGGAGCAATTTAACTGGTTTATTAATAAAATTAATTTGATTAGTTTAGGGATATTTTGCATATGTAATAAGTTGTCACATGATAACATATACTCAACGAGAAGAAAAAACGAAACAAATGCAAAAAAAAAATCAGATTAGAACTTTATTTCTTTATTGAAAATTGCAAATCTTGACTGAGATTAATCTCTATAAAGATGAAAGTTTATCAATCAAGAATATCATGAAGAGAGAGTATATATTATTACTTTTTTAAAGAGAAAATATTATATATTTAATTTGATACAATTGTAATCTTTCTTATGTCTGTATTTTCCTTTTTATTCTTGTATTTGGACCTTTAAAAAAGGACTAAATTATTATAATGGGAATAATTAGTAGATGAATCAATGAATTGAGTTCTTTCCCACTAACTGATGTGAGGCTACAATTTTCTTTTCGATGGTATGAATTCAACAGCCACATGTGAGACATGCGAAGGTACAAGACATTCATCCTGGAAGTGTTTTTCTTGAGCCAGAGCGAGTCTAGTAGATGTCCCTTTATTTTCCTCTTATCTTTCGACTGTTATCTTTCTCTTCCCAATTTTTTAGTCCTCTATCATAAAAATAAAAAAACCACCATTATTCATATTATATTAGATTTGGTATCAGAAATTTTAGTTTAGCCAAGATAATTTATAATCAAGGTTGATTTATATCTCAACTATATGAACTTGAGGCGAGTTTTTATGCAACAAAAGCATATGATGTTGGAGCAATTTAGTTGGTTTATTAATAAAATAAATTTGATTGATTTAGATATATTTTGTATATGGAATAAATTATCACATGACAACATCAACTCAACAAGGAGAAAAATGAAGCAAATGCAAAAAAAAAAAAAAGATTAGATCTTTATTGAAAATTGAAATCTTAACTGAAGATTCGACTCTATAAAGATGAAAGTTTATCAGTCAAGAATATCATCAAGAGAGGGAGATTACTTTTCAAATAAAGTCTGAATTATTATCTTCTTAAAAGGGAACATATTATATATTTAATTTGATACGATTGTAATTTTTTATTTCTGTATTTTTTCTTTTTTATTCTTATATTTGAACCAATAAAAGGGGCTAGAACATTATAATGAGAATAATTAAAAGATTAATGAATTGAATTTTTTCCCACCTTGTGTATGAGCGGTATGAGGTCACAGTTATGTTTCTAATGGTATAATTTCATCGTCCGCGTGCAAGACATACGGAGATACGATGCCGTTATCCTAGGAGTATTCCTCTTGAGCCAGAACAAGTGCAGTAGTTATCTCTTTATTTTTCTATTATCTTTCTCTGCCCATATTTCTAGTCCTCAATCATAAAAAAAAAAAAAAATACCTGCCATTATTCGTCCTACATCAGATAACCTGACCAAGTTGAGAAGACATGCAATAGCAAATATTCTCTATAATAATTCAGACCAAATTAGGCAAGTCTGGTCTTCTCAAAATTGTATGTTGAAAAGATCTTCAAGGCATATTAGACTCATTTGTGCAATCCACCATTGAAGTGCCATTTGGATGAAAAGACAATTGACATAGAATACTGGAACCAATTAAACACACCACCTAATTGAACTTCACAAAGAAAAATTCAGTGAAATCATCAGAAATTTAACATAACGGACAGTTGATTCACATTCATATCCTAAGCAGTCAAATAGGTAAAAGACACGTGATAATACGTGCTCTTTTTTTATGGCCGACAACCAGAGTTTGAGTTTACTGTGTTCCATCCCATGGATCAGCTTGGTCCTTATTTTTGAACAGAAGTAGCAGTAGGACTTATTCTCATAAACCTTGTTAATTACCAGACAGCATATAGACCTTGCAAAAACAGAAGATAAACTATAGGAATTGCTCTTTCCAAGTCAGGCCACCTTAAGATGAAAATGGAACATGATGAACCAAAAATTCCACTTTTACTCTTAGAAAATTTAATTACAACGTCATCTAAACGTGTATAAAGCCACGATACCTGTGGCAACACAGTAGCTGGCCTCAAGTTTGCAAACACGCCGAGACCCGCGCGAAGCTGAAGTAACCCAGTTTCGGGTTTCAGATGCTTCTCGTTAGCATCCCATTTATACCTAGAAGGAACCCCCATAAAAAGGTGTTAGCCCCCGAAAATTTTTTGAGGTCCAAGCCCAAAAAAATTCAGCATCAGCAAATACCCTCCGATGGCTCCCAAAAGGACCGCGTCCGATTCCTTGGCGGCTGCGAGGGTCTCATCCGGTAAAGGGACCCCCGTAGAATCCAGCGCCGCACCGCCGACCGGCACCTCCCGGAACCGGAACTCAATACCTGCAGAGAAAAAGCACAAGGAAGCCAACCTTCTGAGCCCTTAGATCGCAAAACCCCTAAACCCTAGGAAAAGGAAGGATCTTTTGTCAGGGTCCAATGCCTTGGAGAGAGCCAACGAGGGAAAGGACGTCCTTGGCGACGGAGACGACCTCAGGGCCGATGCCGTCCCCGGGGAGGAGGGTAATGCTGTAGCTACGTCGGGGCGAGGCGGCGGCTGAGCAGCGGATTCTCGCCGACCGCCAAGGATGGATCGGTCTCCGCGAGCCTAGGATTAGGGTCTCGAAGGGCCGGAAGAGGTTCGCCTGCACAGCCGCCGCCATACTCAGTGCCTGAAGACTTCGAGACCCGATGACACAAAAGAAAGCCCATTCTCAAGTATGCGAATTTTACCTGAACGGAAAATAGAATATATATATATATATATATATATATATATATATATATGATTTATACAAAAATTGAAGATGTTGAAATTAAAATTTTTAGATAGGTCTTTTCGGTAATGATCAAGTTCATTTGATTTATTTATATAACTATTTATATAGTTATATAAGTCAACTTAAAAACTAAAATGGTTGATCGGAGATCAGAACACCTCTTATTATCATAATATTATTGTCCTTAATAGACGTATCAATCGTACTCATTGGTATTTAAAGTGGATTAGGAGATTGTGGCTGATGTGTATAAAATTTTAGATAGCTGTGTGACTTTTTATAAAAAATTAAAAATTAAAAAATTAGATCAATTTTAAAATTAATGATAACTAAAAAGATCTTCTCATTATAACTAAATTTATTTCGCATCTAATGTACACTAATTGATATCTTGTTTGTTTTACGTTCTCTAATAAGAAATTATGTACAACTATTACTAATATCCATTACTATTTTATTCCATAATAGTAATTTTAATAATAATGGCTTTAAAAAGAAAGAATCCAAGTTTCAGCTAATCAATCATATTATCCCATTCGCCTCGGGACAGATAATAATGCTGCCTATTCCCTTGCAATGCATGCTAAACTTATAAGTAGGGTGTGGAAGTCTCAACGCCCTCATTCCCATCTTCTATACTTGGGCACATTCCAAATCTAGAACACTTTCCAAACTCTCAGCAACTTTACTGACCTGACTGATCTCAACGCACCCCAGCCATTATCTTTGCAAGTAACATTCAAATTAATTGTAAGAACATCTAAAGAAGGACGGAGTCTGATTCTCAAGATACAACAGATTTTAAAAAAAAAAAAAATTTATGTTGGATAAATTCCTTGATGTGAATCTGAAGATCAATTTCGGTACTAATAACATTCTAGCATTATGCCTAAGATAGATATGGATTCTAACAGTGAAGAAACCGATCATATAAATATAAGAAGCTCGCTAAATTATCTGTCTCGCACCTTAATGAGGATAGGATGATGATGGCAACCAAGGCAAGGCCGAGCACTGAAATTAAAAGACAATTCTTCTTCTCTTCTTTTTGGAGAAGGAAGCAGACATACGAGCAAATTGATATCTACTTGGACATTTAGGTAACCTTAGAAATCAGCATAAACTGCACACAAGTAATTTCCAAAGAGGCCAACAGCAAATTGCCATGAAATTAACAGACCAATGTCAACGACTGAAATTTTTATCCTGCTTCAATCGAAGAAATTACCGTCCAAACTAAAACAGTCATTAGACTTCATATCAGCAAACAGCAACTGTGTCATTACAGGCGCATTTGCCACCGAAGCCGTGGACAAGGATTTAAACAGTCGATGATGCAGAGTCAAGGTACTTGACTACTATCTTAACTCATTTGATGTTTCCGTTGCACAGGTGAACCGTTCCGTTGCTGTAGATCTCCTTGCGTTTCAGATTCACCTTGTTTAATCCCCAAATACGGATCGTGTGGTCATCACTGGCGGATGCAAGCATGTGAGGATTCGATGGGTTCCAGCTGACACAGTTGATGGTGCCAGAATGACCAGGAAGAGTTTGAATAAGATCTCCTGAACTTCGATGCCATATGTACACCTGATAATAGGGATCTCACCAAAATCAATAAGACAAGCTATCGATGTTCAACACTAAAAATATCTGTATTTCTTGAGGAAAGAGGACCAATACCTTGCGATGACATTTACTTGTAGCAAGTTGAAATTTGTTGTGTGTATAGTTTAAGAATTTCAAACATATTTTCCTAACCCAGATTGAGGTTTTTTGCAAGCATAGAAGAGTAAACCATAAGTTGACTAGCGGTAAATATAATTGTTCCTAAAAGAAACAAATTTGATTTATTCATGTTCTTGCATATCTGGTTCCTTAGGTTTAGCTGAAAAATGAATAGTTATTCATAAAGAGGATGATCTACTTTTATAAAGTATTGCTGAAGACATCAATGTTCAATATTATGAATTCAAAAGCACATACGAAAAGGAGAAACAACAGACATTATTGCTTGAATTGTCCAAATCATTAATATTTCATGATGGACTAAATTAGACAGTAGAGATGATTATTATTTTTCGAAGCAGTCGTTTACCAAGCTTTTGACTAAAAAATAGTTAACAGACAATTTGCACAAATAGTTGGTGTAGCTAAGATACAAATGTTTAGATAGACATATGGAAATATTGGGAAAGACAGCAAAAATACTAAACTTTCCATTCGTGAACAGTGGTGTTACCCTGATAAGTGATATAATTATTGAGAATCATCTAAGACAATATGAGAATATTTAAAGAAAACTTATAACTGTGACTAAATGAGGTAAATCGATTAATTCTAGTGCTGCGAGAAAAAGTAGCAAATTTATAAAGCTTAACTATAAATAAATAAAAAGCTAAATGCTCTTTGATTTAAATAGAGGTATTGTTTTATATAAAGGACATTATGGTTTGTCATTGTACAAAACATGCAGCTTAAAAGTCACCTGTTATAACTACTTTCATATTTTCCATTGGTAAACAGAAAAAGAAAAAACATCAAGAACAATCTCAAGCAAATAACAGGTATTTAGAATATCAAGACAGGAACATGTTTAAATCCCTTGCACCCAGGAATGCAGATCATCTGGCCAGGTGATAAGAGGCATTGGCATTGGTCCAAAGCTTCACATGAAATACAAGGTCAAACATGAGAGGCAGACATCGAAAACGACATCGATATGAAGTCTCAAATGAATTGCATGGTAATAATATGACAGGCTAGTACATACAATTATTTCTCAGCCTATGCAGCATGAGCTGATAGATCATATGCCTTGCCAGCTTCACACAACCTAAAAGACTTATCAATAGAACATCAATTTCCAGATTCCTTAATTGTTTGATCATAGATTTTTGTATCAATACATACTAAACAATAGTGACACTAGTCATTTATCAGACATTTTAAGACATGCCAGCATCAAGACAACAGCAACTTTTTCTGACTGCATTACGCATAACATGATCACAAATCTCCTAGGTTCAGAACTTCCTCTAATTGTCACATTGGACAATAGCAGCCAAAAAGAACTGGTCACAAGTCATCAAAGGCTGTGGATTTTCTTTTCCAAGACTCGTGCGGTATGATCACAAAGTGAAAATTTAATTTACAAAATCAAAGTATTGTGTACATTTAACTTCCTAAGGAACAAAATGAGCAGATCAAAAAGCATCAATAAAAATTCTCAAGCAATTAAGCAATTTTGAAACTTATTAAAGCATACAGTAAGAGTAGGAAGCATGTATTTGCAAAGCAACTCTATCAACATCCACAGCTGCAAGTTCAAGGTAATAGATGTATACAGTTCATAATGTCTTTAGTGGCAGTTGCATACCTGTGAATCTTCACTTCCACTGGCAATGAAAGCCTGTTCAGTTCCTCCAAAACAAGACCTTATTAAAAACCGACTGCGCTTGTGACCTTTATATCTGGTAACTAGTTTTGGATCATCCTTTATGTTCCACAAATGAATCTCCTGGTTTATCAGATTTATAAGCAAAAACTTATCATCCTTTGATAGTGAGAATGAAGTAATTGTCTGTTCCTCTTCTATCAGCCTCTCAGTCTTTGTTTCCCTATCTAGCAACAAAATCACAGTTTCTCGGCACAAACTTATCATATGTCTACCATCTTTTGTGACAGCAACATCAGAAGTTTTACTTGTTCGCTGCCCTTTCCAAGAATCCAGCTCTTTTCCATCCAAATCCCAGAAGCAAATAGTCCTATCTGTAACACCAGAAAAGAGTTCTTTTCCATCCGGAAACCAGCCACAGGATATCAATCCAAGACCATTTTTTTCATATACATGGAGGCATTCACCAGAGTGAACGTCCCAGCGCCTAACAACTTCTTCCATTCCACAAGTTAGAAGTTGGCTGTCATCAGGGCTCCAAGCAACCATTAGAACAGGCTTCAGATGACCAGATAGCTTGTGCTTCAGTGTTAGTTCTCCATCTTCACGAACCTAATGCAATATATAACATGTACTTCAGAAAAGAAAAGTTAACGTCTACTACAGCAAAACCAATATTACTCCTACCACGTTAAACAGATAGTGTTTACCTTTATCACATTACATAGTTGCATTACATTGATCAGGAAATATTGTAATGTTGCAAAGCATGAAAATACATTTTAAACATTAGTGGGTCACTAGGATACAATCAAAGCAAATGCAAGTCATGACAAATAATATCTATCAGACCATCTATAAAGACAAGTAAATACTGCAATGTGTAAATAAAGATTTCCCAAGATGCCTCAACTTTTCTACATCGTGATCTCATGTTCCCTGCAACAGCTAAAAACAAATCAAGCTCGCTTACAATTTTACTAGATGCTCTACTGAGTATAACATGATATGATACCAACAGCACCAATGATGATATGCCAATTGTACCTTGTAATGGCCATCTTAATGTATTATCTAACAAATGAGGGAAAATTATCTTGAATCATTTTCCATAAGGAAAATAAGACTTGGAAGGTCCAGTTAACACAGAGACAAAAAGATATTTCTCCAATAAAAGCTTCATTCATTATTCATTCAACATGATGATTCCCACTTTGGATATATCTGTGCGTATATTAAAACAAAAGATCAATCAGTTAAATGTAAAAGGTCATATTCACTGCTGAGCATATGAAGCATCCAAAAAAGTAAACCTCAACTGTCATTGATGTCAAACAAGCATGCTAAAATGGAGGAACTAAACCAATTAAATCAAATTACAAGAAACTTTACCTCCCATATAATTGCAGATCTATCAATTGACGATGATGCCAAATATTTTCCTTGGTTCGAGAACTGCAAAAACCATACTTCATCATGGTGTTCTCGCAATACCTGTAAAAATTCAGTAAGAATAGTTCAGAAGTACACAAAATAGTTACATTCACTTAATTAATTGTCTATCAAAAACACATTACTAGAAATGCTTCAATGATTTGGAACCCCACTACAAACCCATCCCAAACCAAAGGCCAGAATTGTAAAATAATTAGGGGCTGATCAAGTATTTAGCTTGACTAGGACTTCCTTTACAAATATCATATATCTGGTATCAAGGAATGTCGTTTTGGGTACTAGATCCATATCAGTCCCTTGTTGGACCAATATGCATCGACGTGTAACGACACACGATACACCAATCGTTATTTCAAATGCGAAGAAAAAGAGGAAAGAACATATAGCGATGGAGGAAGAGAAGGAAGGAAGAGGAAAGAAGAGGTGACGGAGGAAAAGGAGAGGAGGCAGTAGGGAAGAGGAGGAAGGTGTTAGACGAAGGAAGAAAAGGAGACAACAGAGGAGGAAGAGGAAGAGGAGGAAGCATACTGCATGCATTGGGTGGCAATGAGCTAAGGCAATGGTGAACGGTCACGGAAGAGAGGTATGTGATGTCGATCGGTAGCGACGATTCCACACTCCTTGCACACAAAGAAGAGGGGTCGTGTTCATGAGCCCTAATCGACGAGAAAATTTATTTTTTATTATTTTTTATTTTCTAATGAGTTGGACCATACTATCCGAAACGGGGGCAGTCCATGTACCCATTCACATCCTGATTGGTATGTACTGCCTGTTTTGTATCAATCCGATGAAACGTCACTCCTTGTCCGGTATCCATATTTAATGATAGTTGACAAATTCTGCTTGCTTTGGATATATTAAAATTGTGAAAATAACTGGATGCATAGATTACAAACCTAACTTGATGCATTGCGATGGTAAATCCATGTAGAGCACTATACAAAAAAGTTCAAAATGAATAGCCACATAATTCTAAGTTCCAAGTAGTATCAGATGGGATCCTCCAAGATTTGATTCAGGACATCCCTGCAATTCAAGATATTCAATATATATGCTCTGATGGGTGCCCAGCGTTAGGCAAGATTTATCATACAACAAAAAAATGGTCACAAATCATTACAATTTTATAATGGCTGGAGAATCATATTGAATCTAAGTATGCTTTCGATATAATTAAATTTTACAAACATATTTTAGTTCCTCCTCTCTGTCTCATCTCTCTTTTAGTCAGATTCCTTTGGTTGTTACCCTTATTTTATGATAATGTTAACCTAAAATGGAAACAATATCTTCAACTCCTTCCAAGTGAGAAGATAAGAGAGCAGAGCGATGAAAAGCAAAAGAAATCTTGTCTCTAACAATGCAACAGCTTATTGTAATTACATGAAGTTTCCAAGCAGCCAAAGTTCTTTCCTCATAAGAGGATAAAAAAGGATTCCCTTGGTGAGATACAATGAGGTTGGAACCTAGATGACAGAAAAAACTGCATCGAAGAACAGATAATCAAGTAAACTAATTACCTAGCTTCTCTATTGCTAAAATATCTTAACTATTTTCCTGCAGATGCCTCAGAAAACAGAAAAACAATACAAATGAGGAATAGTTCTCCTATTGTATGCTTTAAAAATGAAACTTACAACACCTCTAATGGGAAATGCCGAGTTTTACAATATTTTAGTAATAGCACAGTTCACTATTATCATATAAAATGTTAAGAAGTTAAAGATGTTGTAAGAATTAGAAACTATGCTGGGAACAGATTACATAGCTCGCAAGCTGCAAATCTATCAACCATAAAGTCATTCACTGCAGAGGAGCTAGGCTTAAGCAAGAAAGAAAAAGCATTTCTACATTAGGTATCATTTTCATGTCAGCTCTTTCAATATATGATGGTTTACTATGAATCATTGGAATATTGCAATATTCATGTCAACCTTTCAGAAACAACTTGACAAAAATTGAAAAGGCCAAACTTCATTCTTCTGATATTTTAATGCCAGTAATATGTATGAAAACTATGTTATCGCTCCAACAACTGTATATGCATGTACAACTACAAATGTTCTTCCAGAAATCCTTGTGGTAGATAAGTTCACATATAATCCACCCTCCAAGATATTTGACCTTGGCAGGCTTTTTTGAAAAATGAATGAATTTTCTACTTTGCATGAATCATGACCATGACCAAGGGTTTAAATGTCTGCCTACTAATGGTTTTGGCAACCAGTTGGAAAGGTGCAGTACTGGTACACCGATCTGCACCACTTGTTATCACAAAAAAATGAAAAATTAAGGACTGGCCTATATTATTTGATACCCATCTTTGGTTGGACCAGTAATTGCCGATCAGTATTGGTCCAACCAGAATTTATAACCTTGATCATGATGCTTTTGTTACTAATGATTTCCACTCTTGGATCAAACTCTAAATATTGCACCTTTTTCACAAGTTACATCATCTCATTCTCCACCTATCTTTGACTATCCTCCATGCTCTGTGTTCCCATTTAACAAAAATCACTATTCTGTTGTAGCATACTTGTGTTAGTTAAAGAAAACGTCCAATTGGAATCATTCAATATTCTCTTCTTGAAAATGATTCAAAGTACCAACACCCACACTCATTTCCAGGAATCATCTTCTTTGCCATCCAAAAGTGAGTGTATAGATTGTGCATTAACATTTTCAGTACATGAATGCAAGCATAACTTTCTCAAAGAAGTTTCAAACAACTATATCTGTTGAAAATTGCATTTGAACAAATGTGCAAGAAGAAACGAGTGGACATGGACATTAGCATGCTTATGTGCGAGAGAGTTTAAGAAAAATCACTAAAAAATTATTTCCAACCTGAGTTGTATGAGAAGGTAGCTGGTCCTTTCCACACTGATGATCAGTGTACAATGAAAAACAGCTTTCATGGGAGTTGTGAAAGTAGCAAGCTTCTCTTTGGACTCTAAGTGCCTGTTCAACCAAGTGCTCCAGTCTCCTTTCAGGTATCATGATCGATGGAGGAAGCAGTTCCTGCAATTCCTCTAAAAGCCTCATTCGTGCATTTGAAGTTTCTATTTCCAAACTAGCAAACCCAAGTAACATATGCTGTGAAGGAGATATGACACAACAGGAAAGCTCATGCACTCGCTTTTTGTTAATGCTAAGTGGAGTGATATCACTTCTCAATGTGTCCAATGCTTCCATTACCCTATTCTTTCCCAAAAGTTCTAAGAACTTTTGCTCCAAAATTAAAAAGGATGCAGACTTCAGAATATTTTCATCATCGAGCCCTATTTTTTGCAGTGCAATCACACTTTCATCCCAATTCCCTTCAAGAACTTGCTTCCGGAAGATATCGACTGCAGAAGAGTGCAAGGGTATTCCTGACTCTTCCTCCAGAACTGCTCCACTTCTCTCATAACCAAGAGAATAAAGAGCCTTGGTAATAATTCGCACAAATTCTACTTTCTTAATAACTCCTTTAGAACCGACCATGTCTTCTCTCCCTTGGGATGGTAAAGGCCTGGCCATTAGGCCTCCCAAAGGATTGATGAACTCAGAAAGAGATGAAGTATTTGAGAGGTTCTCCAATTCTAGTGAGGATGTTTTGACACGTTTTGAGGGTGGTTCATTGTCTTCTACACCTCCCATGAAATGCCAGAATCAGCCCATATATATCTAAGTGAACAAGATATAAGCTGCAAACAACATAGATTCCAATGTTCTGGAAAGCTAGAGAAACTGATATGAAAAAGAATTCCTGCATCGAAAAAAAGAAAGAAAGGTTATCCTGAAACTTATGCAACTAGTTCGTCAAAATCATTACCAGACGCATAAACCTAAAAATTAACACAGTAAGAGAAAAGGAAAAGAAGTTATATAAAAACCAGGAAGCCCTAGACAAACAAATTTATAAAATTTCACAAAGACAGCAAATGCACAACAGCAATTGGGGGTATTCTTATCCTTAGGGTCGCCAACATGACAACAGAAAAGGATCAAGCTTGGGATCATCCCTTGTTGTGGTCCAGTCAGATTATTTATGTCTCTCATTAGCAAGTTCTCTAAGAAGCTAGAACCTTCTCGGTTGCGTTTGAGTATATACAATGAATGAAAGCTTTTCTGTCATTAACCCCAATAAAGAGACAGAACAAGCAACTATAGAACTACAGAGATGGAGCACACAGCAGTGAACTGGAGATCAAGTAGAGCTTTAAAGTATGTTTTATTTACCTCTTTTTCATGCAGGAGCAGAAGACAGGGACGAAGTGACTAACTTTTTTGCTCCGTTTTACAGTTTGAATGAGATAAACATGTAGAATTACAGAATGTGGGTTCCACACAGTATTAGACAATGACCGAAGCTATAGAGAGACAGGTCAAAAACAGAAGAGCAATCCTTTACAATCTCCAGATCCACTAGAATAATTATGCAGCAAGAAGTTCGACTGACCACACACATTGAACAGATGAGGGTAGCAGCGATCAGATGATCCATTTATGGTTCAGAAAATTACATTTGAGTTATCTAGAAGTCGTCTTTTTTGCATCAGAACAAAGAACACACAATCATCCAAAGAAACAAAGGGAATCTAAAGATGTTCCCATAAAATGAGCAGCTTAGCCACAATCTCTCAGATAAAACGATCATTTTGCTTCTAAGATTTACCACGGCAAGAAATAGGCACCTTCTCCTCCCAAAAACATCATCTACACAACAAAGCAGAAAGGAATCCACAGTTGCCAGGGCATATTCCATACCTACAGCTAGGGAACTCCCCCAAGGCATCAACTTTCCTTCCTCCGTCGGAATTCCAACAATCAACAGGAAAGGTTTCAAGAACTACGACAATCTAAGCATCCAGAATCAAGAAAAAACACCCGGTGCATCAAAACACCAGCACAACAATACAACAAAGGGAAAAATAATAGATCAATAGGAGAATCGCACCCTTCAACTCTACTACGAAATCAAGTGCTCGAGGATCTAGGACCTAATCAGGAACAGCAGAAATCGGTGGAGAAACCCTCAATCAAGCACCGACTTAGAGGCCCAAACAGGGGAAATCCCTCGATCCCAAGCGGCGATCGGGGTATGAAACTCGATTCCAGCCCCAAATCCTCAAATCCCAACGATAAACCCCTCACACCAAGCGATAGGGTTGGATTCTGCTACCACCCGCAGGGCAACCGCAAGGAATTGGTTCCAAATGGGTCAGCGGTTAAACCACAGAAGCAAGCAAGGAGAGAGAGAGGGAGAGAGATTAGAGAAAAGGAAACGAGATATAGGAGCAGACAATAACGGTATTTATAGGGTAGGAGGAAGGAAGGGGATGAGGAAGAGGAAGGGGAAGAGGAGGTGTGTTAGGCTTTGGTGAGCAAAATATTTTCTTATAGGTGATGAAGTGTTTGTTTTGATCAAAATGCAAAAAATAATAACACATCACATTGTAAATTTTATCAAAATATCTTAAAATTTTATGGGTATCTTTGAATTTGATCCAGATTAACATATGTCAGTGCCTTTTCATTTTTATAAATTTATTCGATATTTTTTCAAAAATTATTCAGCCCATGTACATTATGTCATTTTCTTTTTTAAAATTTTTTTTATAAAAGTATCATGCACTTTTTTTTTTGACATTTGACCTTCTAATTAGACCTCACACACCTAGAAAAAATTTGGCCATCAAAAAAGTTTTACTAATATACAATGTATTATTTTTTTATCAAAATTTATAAATAAATAATTCATCAAATAGTAAAACTTTTCAAAATGCTCTAAAAGTTTTTCGATATCTTTTAATGAGATCCGAATGGACATATATCTGTGTTTTGCTATTTTAAAATTTTATGGGTATCTTTGAATTTGATCCAGATTAACATATGTCAGTGCCTTTTCATTTTTATAAATTTATTCGATATTTTTTCAAAAATTATTCAACCCATGTACATTATGTCATTTTCTTTTTTAAATTTTTTTTTATAAAAGTATCATGCACTTTTTTTTTTGACATTTGACCTTCTAATTAGACCTCACACACCTAGAAAAAATTTGGCCATCAAAAAAGTTTTACTAATATACAATGTATTATTTTTTTATCAAAATTTATAAATAAATAATTCATCAAATAGTAAAACTTTTCAAAATGCTCTAAAAGTTTTTCGATATCTTTTAATGAGATCCGAATGAACATATATCTGTGTTTTGCTATTTTAAAGTTTTTTATATTTAAAAAAAAAATAGTTCATGGTGTGTCATTTTCTAATTTTTTAAAAATTTTAAATTTTCACAAAAATATCATGCACTCATGTAATGATTTTTGATGTTTAATCTTCTAATAAGGTCATAATCGCCTATTAAAAATTCGGCTCTTAAAAAATATTTTCTTATATTCGATATATTTTTTTTACTCAAAATAAAAAAAAATAGTGCATCAGGATTTATCAAAATATCTTATAATTTTATAAATATCTTTGAATTTGATCCAGATGAACTCATTTTAGAGAAATTGTTCGATATTTTTTAGAATTATTCGGCTCATGCATATTGTGTCATTTTTTTTTTTTCAAATGTTTGTAAAAATATCATGCACTCATGTGAGTTTTTTTATATTTGACCTTCTAATTGGGTAAAAATCTGGCCATTAAAAAAGTTTTCCTAATATACAATACACTATTTTTGACCAAACTCTAGAATCAATGCATCACATAATAGGACTTGTCAAAATGCCTCGAAAGTTTTTGTATATATTTTTAAGGGATTAGATGGACATATGTTAATATTTTTTCTATTTTAAGAAATTTATTCTATATTTTTTCAGAGTTTCTTAGTTCTTGCATAGTATCATTTTTTTTAATTTTTAAAACTTTTTTTAAATTTTCATAAAAATATCATGTACTAATGCAATGATTTTTTACATTTAAGCTTATAATAAGATCACAATCACCTACTTAAAATTTAGCCCTTAGAAAATATTTTCTTATATGCGATGCACTATTTTTCGTCAAAATCCAAAAACAGTGCATCAGAAGGACTTATCAAAACGTCTTGAAAATTTGAAGATATCTTTGAATTTGATTCAAATGGACATATGTCAATGTCATTTTATTTTAGAAATTTTTTTCAAAAATATTCAGCTCATGCATATTATGTCATTTTATGTTTTTCATTTTTTTATAAAAATATCATGCACTCATGCAAGTTTTTTGACATTTGACCTTCTAATTAGATCCCACACACCTAATAAAATTTTGACCATCAAAAAAAGATTTACTAATATGCAATGTACTCATTTTGAACAAAATTAGAAAATAATGCATCGCATAGCAGAACTTGTTAAAATGCCTTGATAGTTTTTGTACACCTTTTAATTGGTATATATTTTTTAAAAAAAATTATATTTTTCAGAAATGTTCAGTTCTTGCACAATATGTTAATTTTTTATTAATTTATTTATAAAAAATATAATACACTCATGCAATGATTTTTGACATTTAAGCTTCTAATAAGGTCACAATCACTTAGTAAAAATATGGTCCTTAGAAAATATTTCCTTATATGCCATACACTATTCATTGTCAAAATCCAAAAACAATGTGACTCATCAAATTATCATAAAATTTTACAAGTATCTTTGAATTTGATCGAGATGGACACATGTTAGTGTCTTTTCATTTTAGGGAATTTGTTTGATATTTTTTAGAATTATTCAACACATTGTGTCAATTTATATTTTTTAATTTTTTATAAAAAAAATAGATCCCCCACACCTGATAAAAATTTGGCTATCAAAAAAAGTTTTACTAATATACGATGCATTATTCTTGGCTAAAATCCAAAAAAAAATGCATTGTATAGCAGCACTTATCAAAATGACCTGAAAGATTTTGGATACATTTTAATGGGATCTATATGAACATATATGCCAGTGTTTCTCTATTTTAGAAGTTTTTTCTATATTTTCAGAATTTTTTAGTTCTTGTACAGTATGTTATTTTTTAATATCTTAATTTTCTTTTCAAATCTTCACAAGATATTCTGCACTCATGCAATAATTTTTGACATTTAAGTTTCTAATAAGGTCACAATCACCTAGTTAAAATTTAGCTCTTAGAAAATATTTTCTTATATGCGATGCATTATTTTTTTGTTAAAAATCTAAAAATAGGAAGGACTTATCAAAATATTTTAGAATTTGACATTTGACATTCTAATTAGATACCACACATGGTAAACATTTGGACATAACAAAAGGTCTTACTAATATACGATATACTAATTTTAGTCAAAATCTAAAACAGTGCATCGTATAGTAAGACTCATAAAAATATTTTGAAAGTTTTTGTATACCTATTAATGGGATCTGAATGGATATATGTCAGTCAGTATATTTCTATTTTAAAAAATATATATATTTTCAAAAATTTCAATTCTTACATATTATGCTATTTTATTTTATTTTATTTTTTATTTTTAATAAAAATATCATGCACTCATGCAATGATTTTTGACATTTAAGCTTCTAATAAGATTACAATCACCTAATAAAAATATAGCCCTCAGAAAATATTTCCTTATATGTCATACACTATTGATTATTGAAATCCAAAAACAATGCACCACATAACAAGATTTATCAAAATATCCTAAAATTTTGGAGATATCTTTGAATTTGATCGAGATGGACATATGTTAGTGCCTTTTCATTTTAGGGAATTTGTTCGATATTTTTTTAGAATTATTCAGCTTATGCACATTGTGTGATTTTCTACTTTTCAATTTTTTAAAATTTTTACAAAAATATCATGCACTAATGTAAGTTTTTTGACATTTGACTTTCTAATTAGATCTCATACACCTGGTAAAAATTTGGCTGTCAAAAAAGTTTTACTAATATGCGATGCACTTATTCTTGACTAAAATTCAAGAAAAATACATTACATAGTAGGACTTGCCAAGATAACGTAAAAAGTTTTTGGATACATTTTAATGGGATCTAGATGAACATATGTCAGTGTTTCTCTAATTTAGAAAATTTTTGTTTATATTTTTTAGAATTTTTTAGTTCTTGATAGTGTGTCATTTTTTATTTTTTTTATTTTTTTTCAAATGTTCACAAAAATATCATGCACTCATGCAATGATTTTTGACATTTGAGCTTCTAATGAGGTCATAATTACCTAGTAAAAATTTAACCTTCACAAAATATTTTATAATAAGCAATGCACTCTTTTTGGTTAAAATTCAAATACAGTGCATCAACTTATCAAAATATCTTTGAATTTGATTCAAATGGACATATGACAATGTCTTTTCATTTTAGAGAATTTATTCAATAATTTTTAGAATTATTCAACTCATGCATATTGTGTCATTTTTATTTTTCATTTTTTTACAAAAATATCATGCACTCATGCAAGTTTTTTGACATTCAACCTTCTAATTAGATCCCACACACCTGGTAAAAATTTGGCCATCAAAAAAAGTTTTAATAATATGCAATACACTAATTTTGATCAAAATATGAATAAATACAACGCAGAGAAAACTTGTCAAAATGTCTTGAAAGTTTTAGTATACCTTTCAATGAGATCTGAATGGACATATGTTAGTGTTTTTCTATTTTAGATTTTCTTTCTTCTATTTTTCATAATTTTTTAGTTCTTATGTAATGTGCTATTATCCAATTGTTTAACTTTTAAACATTTTCAAAAAATATCATACAGTCATATAATGATTTTTGGTATTTAAGCTTCTAATAAAGTCACAATCTCCTAATAAAAATATGGCCCTAAGAAAATATGTCATTATTGTTAGGATCAAGTCGGCACTAAAAGGGATGGTGAATTAGTACTTTCGTAAAAATTACGTCGTTTCGAAAATCTCGTTCGATAAATCCCGTATTGGAAAGATGAGTTTAACTTGAAAGTGTTCGAATAAGTAAATCACTTTGCAATATGCATGAAAAACATAAAGTAAATACAAACCAGATTTATAGTGGTTCGGTCATCGTGACCTACGTCTACTCTCGATTCCCCTTCACTTGAGCATACCAGTTTCCACTACCAATTTTCTTTCCAATGGGCGAAGATCAACTACCATTACAATTCTTTTTTTCTTTTTCACAAGTTTATGAGATAACCTTTATAACCCACTCTCTTTTAGACCTCACTAATCCCTTAGAAACCTTCTAACTCTAAGAGGAAGAGACTAACTTTAGAGAGATTACAATACTTTTTTTCTCAAGTATATTTTTTTCCTTTTCTACTCAATTTCATGCTCCTTCAAGCAGAAATAGCCGAGATATTTATGTTGGGAAATCTTGGGGGCGACATCGCATGCACAGCGGAAGAACAAAAAAACAAAATCCCCTATTCCCAAAGAGATGTTCGTCGTCATGCGAAGATTTGTGCGTAAAATCCGTGAAACTTAAAACTGCGTATAGAGTAGATTGTGTTACCTAGGGAGATCGTATATCCCTGTTTCCTTGCAGATCTTTAGAAGAGGGTGAAGGAGGTCAAGCGTCCTTCTCTCTAGCAGTGATCCACACAGCAGGGTTGCGATGACGCTCCTCAAAACTCCAGGCCTGCTCTGAGGTGGAGAAGGGGGAGGAGAATAGAAGAGGCAAGCAAAAGCTCTAGCCTATGAGGCTCTGAATCCCTCCTATTTATAGAGGTCCCCTATCAAACCCTAATGGATCCTTCCCTAGTGGGTATTGGATCTGCATCCAATTACCCAAGCCT